>JAWNPR010000061.1:6625000-6925000 GCA_035047405.1 Drosophila stalkeri | reverse complement strand
TCTAGGCAGTCTGTGTGTGTGTATTTATGTGTGTGTGTGTGTGTGTGTGTGTGTAAGTAGCATACAATAAAACATTGCTGTCTCTGTAAATAAGGCATAAAAATTGGGTTAAAAGTTTATAGAGCAATGCAGTGATTTCAAGCAAGCAAGCTGCATGTGTTTCTATCTCCCTCTCGCTCTCCCGCTCTCTCCCACTCTTTCTTTGTCTTTGTGTGCGTGTGTGTTGGTGTCTGTTGATATCAGCTGCCTCAAGTGGTTTTTTACATGGTCGAAGGCTGCGCCAGTTTCGAAGGCGTTGCGCCAACAATGTCGATGAAATGTCGACGTGAGCTCCACGTGCGTCCACGTGCCACATATGCCACATGCCACATAATGTGCTGACTGAGGCATTAGCCAGAGTGGGCGTGGGGGGGGGGGGGGTGGGCGTTGTCGAGTCGGGCGCTGCCAAAATCAAATGCCAGACACAAAATAAAATGCAACCCAGTTAACGGTGCAATAAATAAGAAGTGGTAGACATGGGAGAAGGTGGAGGAGGAGGAGGAGGAGGGAGAAGTAGTAGGAGCAGCAAATGCAGTTGCTTCCTCTGCCCAGTTCTCGAAATGGCTGCGATTAGGCGCGCTGCAGATGCTCTATCAGCGGGTGGTGGCCAGGTGGCGATGGTGTGGGTGCTTAACGTGTGTGTGTGTGTGTGTGTGTGTGTGTAGGGTTAGGTTGGCCCACACGCATCAATAGAAAACGCAAGTAGGGAAATGGCTGAAAGAAAAGCAAATACGCGGGCGCACAGCGCAAGGGAAATGCACACACAAGAGCCAAAGCCAAAGCCAAACAGAAAAAACAAAAAAAAAAAAAAAAACAAAAATAACAACAACAACAACAAAAGAAGAAAGACTGAAACAACATCAGCAACAACAACAACAAATGAGCGAATGAACGAAACGAACGAGTGAGCGAACAACTGCCTGAACGAATGAACGAGCGAGTGAGCGAACCAAACTGAGGAAAATAATAATAACGTGCAAATGAAAAGCTAAGCGAACGTCATGGCAGCAGCGCGGGCAGAGGCAGCAGCGCGGCATCGTCGTCGTTGTCGTCGTCGTCGTCGCACTGGGTCAAAGACCTGTAGGAGGTCGTTTCAGCCGTTGCAGTGGCAATAGGCAACGTACAATACCACGGCGATGGCGGCGACGGCGGCAGATAGCAAAGACACACACACACAAAAAGCAAGAGAGACATAAAATAATATAACATACAAAAGCACACACGCACACAAATGCATGCAATGGCAGTGGCAGCAGCGTGCGCTATTGAATAACATAAGCTAACGGCAACGACGACAACGACGACGTCAGCTGCGCTGCACATGCAGCCGAGAGAGTGGGAGAGCGAACGAACGAGCGAGCTAAAATAGTGAGAGCGAATCTAGGCAGACAGCCGAGAGCCGGAGCCGAGCAGGCAAACGAGAGAGCGTTTAGAAAAGCTTCGCTGTGCTAATGACGTTGGCGTTGGCAGCGACGCGGCAGCAGCTGCTGTTGCTGCTGCTGCTGCGGTTGCTGCTCCAACGACCCAGCGACCGAGCGAACGAAAATGAAATCGAAAACAAGAGTGAAATGCAATGCTCCATATTGGTACATGCATATATTCTAGTGTGTCTGTGTGCGTGCGAGTGAATGAGTAAGAGAGAGTGGGAGAGAGAGAGAGAGATGGAGAGCGGTAGCTGATTTGCGAAGGAGTTGTACAGCAATTATAGTTATATATTTATGACAATGTTAGGCCACATACATACGTTCCACATTCATATATGCATACATATGTACATCGCATTCCACATTAGTATCTGATGCACAGTTCGCCATTTTCTTTCTTGTTGCAGACATGCCAGGCAGAGGAACTGCTGCATATCTCACGCAATCGTTTGGCAGGATCACAACACAAAACAGGTGAGCCGATCGCAACGAAGTTGCCAGATCTGCAATCTTATGCAATGCGCTTATGCAATATCATCTGGCTACACTTGGCGCACAGCACAACAACACCCACCAGCCAGCACTAGCTAGCCTGTTTCAATGTATTTTGCATTTTGCATTTGCACATTTCTATGTTTGTATGTGTGTGTGTGTGTGTTTATGCTTCAATGTTGTCCAAGTGCTCCTCAAGGTGTCTGGCCGCCCCTTCAAATGGCAGGCACACTCTACTCCACTCCACTCCACACCACACTAAACACACACTCTTTCAATCCACAAGTGGACCCAGCTCAAAAGTCGGTTGTGAAAGTGAATCCACTCGTATGCGTGGATTCTTTTAGCAATGCAAATATTTTTAACGTTGCTATAGTAGGGCAGAGAGTTTAGTTTGGACTATTATTAGAATGATTTATGTATTGTAATATGGTTAGCATTTTAATATAAATATTAACTAACATATTTATCCTATTGTTCGTTATCTTCCACATACAATACACAACTTAATCCACTTATCTTAATGGATTCCATGCAATCTGAAAGTTTTTTTTTTTTGTGACTTTGAGTAACAGATCTTTACCTTTTACACACGCATTACTCCATTTGTAATATGAAACTATTTATAGATCTAGAATAGTTTTTGGTTTTATATAAGATGTGTATTTTTAAAGGAATTTTTCAAAGGTCTCTTCTTGTAAAATTATTTTCCAGAAAACAGTTTAAATATCTGCTCTGAAACATATTCCATTTATCAGATGATATACACATGTATATCATATACTTTTCTACTCTGATATATCCTTTATATCCACTATTACATATTTTTAACTATATGATATGATTTATATCATTCCAATCATTAAGATACTTTATATATGGTATAGATGTTTTTTTTTAAAGAATGGATCTTCATAGCTTTTGGGAAGAATATAATGAGATCTCTTGTTTCTATCACTTTTCATAAATAAAAACTGTTTAAAGATCTGCTCGGAAACATATTCCATTTACCAATTTACATATATCGTCTACTTCTCAACTCCGATATATATACTCCGACATACATATATAAAATTATTTTATATTTTACATGTGGTATAGAATTCGTTTAAATAACGATTCTTGATAGTCTTTTGGGAGTGCATCATATGTTCTCTTTATGAGTCTATAAATTATGTAAAATTATTTCCATGTACCGACAAAATTTATGATACTACCCAGAAGCCTATTCTGTTCTGCAGCTCTTCCCATATCTATCTATACCCCTGCTATACATACATACATATATCTAGTAGTACACATATTATTATGATTTTTGAGATGTGTTATAAAAATCACTTAAACAAGTTCTTAGATCATTACAAGATCATGTAAACTCTCTAATTAAGATGGGTTTCCTCTTAATGAAAATAGCTTATGAATTTTTCCTGAAATCTATTCCATTTCTCAGCTTTACTATCTCTGCTATATCTCTTACTATTTTCTTAATACTTCTTAAAACTTCTCATATATCACAGATCAGTCTATTATAACAATTTATTGTCATGTTTTCTTTAGTCTAAGTTCAACTAACCCATATATATCGATCAGTGATCAGCTGAACCCTAACCTTAAAGCAAACGTTTTCCAGTTGCCTTCGGCTTGTGCATGATCCAACCTTTTATCGTCCCCATAATCGTCCCCTTGCCGCCCATGCGCTAACTGCCTTTATTCAATTTTATTTTATTTTTATTTATCTATTTTTTTTTTTTTTTTTTATGTGCCACAAGCTGCAAAAGTTTTCCGCTTTTCACGTTCAACGACGACGATCGTCGACGATTGTCGCTGCCTTTGTTGTTGTTGTTGTTTTCCTTGTTGGCTTCATTTGCGCAACATTTGCCAGTTAGGCATGGGGAGGGGGGGGGGGAGAGAGTCGGGTGCGGGCTATGCTGCATAACCAGTGTGGCCGGGGTGTCGGTGTCGGCCATCATACGATTTGCAATTTTTCATTGCATTGCATTGGGGGTTACGTAAGCTAAAGTTAATGCCACATAATCATGGCTGCAGTTGCAATGGGAAATGGGGAAATGTTGCAGCGTGGCAGCAGCGCCAGCCATGACACGCCATCTTGTTGCAACTGGCAACTGGCAACGGCTGCAACTGCAACTGCAACAGCAACAGCAACAGCCACAGCCACAGCCACAGCAACAGCAACAGCAACAGTTTTTCCTGCCACTTTCTCTCCGACGATGAAGTAATCGACTGCCCCAGCGCCCAATGCAGCCCCCGATGCCGATCCCAACCCGGTCGCCCCATCTTCCAATGGCTGGCTGTAACACGCAACGGGGCAAGTTGATCGTCGCTGACTTCATTTTTATTTTTATTTTTCACTCCGCTTGTTTTTCGCAGGGAAAACCAGTTTTCAGTTTTTCTATTTCTTTTTATTATTTTTTGCAACTTTTGCCTAACGATCGCAACTTTTCGATTTTGCCGTCTCAACTTGCCACAAGTTGTGTCAGTTACGTCGACTGCAGTCAAAGATCGTGGCGGGGAGGAAGTTGCACATGGGGCTGGGACAATCAGCAGGAGGCGGAGGCTGCAGTGGCCGCTATTGAAGCCCTAGACCTACGTTTAAACCTGGGTTGGTTCGAGCACAAGCAACGCTCGAGACAATAACGTGAAAGTTGACTAAAGGAAGTATATACATATATACATATATAGGATATATATAAATATATACATATATATAGGTATACTTTAAAGGAAGTCAAGAAATGTAATCTAATGGAAAGCTAATCAGCTTTGATTCGATTATGCTGATTGCAAGCTATTTGAATTTTCAATGAATTGCTTAGGTGTCTATTGATATACTAGATGGATAAATAGATTATCTAGATTATATATTTATATCAACAGTTTTTTTTTTTAAAGTCTGATCTAGATTATGATAGATTGATAGATTGCTTCTTAGCTTGCATTACTGCTTGGCCTAGCTTCCAGTCAGAAGTCCAGGAATTTCGCACTTGATAAGCTTGATTGACTGATTTACTGACAGAAATGTCTTACATAGAAGTGATGAACTTGTTGATTGATAGTCTCACTGATTGATTGCAAAAGCTTGCAGAATTAGCTAACTGATTGACTACAAAATTGTTTATTCAGTAATGGCTTGTGTGTCAGTTTGGTTGGTGATATCACTGATTGAATGATTGACTGATTGATTGAGTTGATTAATTGCATAATTGATTGGCTGATTGATTGATAGTCTGTGTCTTGATTGACTGACGACTGGCAATAACAATATAATCAATATCGACTGTTCGACTGCTTAATTGCTCCACTTATTATCTATCTACTTGGCTCAATAATTGATTGATTGATGGTATGACTACTTTATTGATTATATGTTTAACTAGCTTTATGATTGTTCGATTAAACAGCAGATTAATTGATTGACTAAAAGATTGCTGGATTTAATTGATTCTTTATTCAACTATATAAGAATTGACCATCAATCAAGCAATTAATTATTGTATTGATTGACAAATTGAAAGATTGACTGTTATCTTCTACTTTAATAGACTAGTCATTTATGTACATCTTACAGCTTAAATTATAGCTTACATATTCGTATTTGAATAAATAATAGAATTTTTATTGCACAAGTTTTCTTAAATCGGGATTCAAGATCTGAAGAGCGAAGAAGAAAGAAGAAGAATCAAGAAAGAAGAAAAAAGCAAAAGAGAGAATGATTGACTCAGCACTGTCCTTTGAATATCTAATATTTATTTCAAATCAAATAAAAATTAAGATTTAAAAAAAAAAAATCAGGCACAAAAAATAACCAGGAAGAGTGGAATAAAAAGGCAAAAGTTATTTTTTACGGCGAATTCGAACAAAGATAAACTTTTATTAGCAACTTTTAATAAAAATATTTCTTAATTTTTTTTTTTTTATAAAAATTATAATTGTTACGGTCCCCGATTAATTTAGTGTCCTAAGTCCGCATGGAAATTGATCTCGATATAAATGAATTAGAGATTGTAAAACTAAATAGTAAACTGTAATATATCGAATATATATATATATAGTAAATATTATATTGCCCGAATGAAAGGAATATCGGACAGGCAAACGAATATATCTACATTAGCTCAGCTCGCTGATATATATCTATACTGCATAGTGATAAGATTTAGAGCTCTGTGTTAGTTAGGGTATCTAGTGAGTCGAGCACTTTCGTTTGTGACGTTGGCTTCGTCCTCTTTTCATTTCATTTCATTTCATTTATTATTTTTATTTTATTTTATTTTTGTTTTTTTTTTTCGGCTATAATCGTTGCTGCCACCCCCACAGTGGCAACGTGCAACGTGCAACATTCAACATGCAACAAGCAACGTGCAAGTTTAATGCATTTGTCTGTCTCACCGACTCGAATCGCTTTGTCTCGCTCGCTCATTGCATCTGTTTGGCCCGTTGCACTTCCTGCTTTTGGCTCCGCAATTGCAATTGCAACTGCAACTGCAATTGCAATTGGAATTGGAATTGATCGTCAGCGCAATGGAGCAGCCAGTCCCCCTCATTGTTGCATGCCCCGGTTCGTTGCAGCGGCAACATTGCCTGCTAACACCATTTTCCTTTTGCTGCTGTTGTCATAGTTGTTGTTGTTGTTGTTGTGGCTGCTTGTTACGTGAAAAACGAAAGTAAAACTCGCAACAGCAACAACAACAACAGCAACAGCAACAATGCAACGTTGCTGTTGCTGTTGCCGTTGTACATGTTGCAGTTGGCATTGTTAGTTAGTTTGCCATTTTTCTCATTTTCATTACGCCGTCTGATCGAATCAGTGAATGGGCAAAAATAAAAGCAAAACGGGATTTTCCAGCCACACAAAATAAAGCTCGAGAAAAACTGGAATGTGGCACACTAGAGGTAAAGATCGACGTTGTCATCGTTGTTGCTGTTGCTGTTGTTGCTGTTGCTGTTGCTGCCCACCGCTTGGCTGTTATGTCATACAAGGAAGCGAATTGACGACGGCGAACAGCAACAGCAACAGCAACAGCAACAGCAATAGAAGCAGCCACAGCAACAACAGCAGCAGCAACATCAGCAACAACAACAACAACAACAGCTGCATATACAACAGCAACATTAACATTGTTGTAATCATTTGGACTTGGATGTGGCAGAGAGTTTTGTTGTTGTTGCTCTCTGGTTGCAGCGGCTGTTGCTGTTGCTGTTGTTGTTGCTGTTGCCCGCTTCTAACGTGGGCTCAAACTGGCTGCTGCTGCCGTTGCCGTTGCCGTCGCCGCCTGGGACAAGTTTTTCCTTTCAACAACTGCAAAAAAAAAAAAAAGAAGCAAAATTTGAAGCCTGAGCAACGGCAACAGTTGCTGCCGTTGCCGTTGCTGTTGCTGTTGTTGCTTTTTCACTTTTCATTGTACGTTTTTCTAGGTTTCCTGCTGCTTTCAGCGTTACTGGGTAAATGTTACATAAGTAAGCAAATGCATATATATATATATATATATATATATATATATATATATATATATATATTATATTTATATATGCATGTATGTATGTATGTATGTATGTATGTATGTATGTATGTATGTATGTATGTGAATATGTGTGTATGAATGTATGTATCATATTTAATGATTGGCTTTTTGGGTATCCATTTGGTCTCTCTCTCTCTCTCTCTCTCTCTCTCTCTCTCTCTCTCTCTCTCTCTCTCTCTCTGCAAAGTCATTGAACTGTGTTGGCGAAACGAGATCAGAATTTGTGAGGCGCATCAATAGATCATGCGCACACGCATATACATACATACATACATATATACATACATACATATGTGTGTATGTGTGTGTGTGTGTGTGTGGCCCTGGCCCTGCTCAGCTGTGCGCTACGAAGTGCGAATTTAACTGTGAAACTCTGTGAATATTGCTCTTGCTTTACCTTTGCACAGTCTGTCTGTCTCTCTCTCTATATATATCTCTCTCTCTCTTTTTCTGTCATTCTTCTCTCTTTGTCAGTCTGTCTCTGTCTGTCTGTGTATCTCTTTCGTTTCTTCTCACTCTTTCTCCTTCTCTCGTCCTTTCCTTCTCTCCATTTCTCTTGGCTTATCTTTGTCTTTCTCTTCCAGTATTTCATTATCAATTTCTCTTTCTCTGTTACTCTCTCTGTATCTCTCTCTGCCTATGGAACCTTCTTTATCTCTCTCTTTGACACCTTCTTTTTCTCTCTGTCTCTCTTCTCTTCTCTGTAATTCTATTAAAGGGATAAATCTTTTTCACTATCCCCTTGTATCAAGCCTTTTTAATTTCTTTTCATCGCCCTTCCTCTCTCTCTCTCTGTCTCTCTCTCTCTGTCTCTCTCTCTCTCTTTAATTTCTTACATTCTCGTTAAAGGAGAGATAAATCCTCTAACCTCTTACATTCGCTCTCCTTCTATTCTTCTTTTTTTTCCTCATATCTCTCACTCTCTTTCCCTCTATTCCTCTCTATATATATAACTCTCTATATCTCTCTCTTTCTCTCTCTCTCTCTTTCTCTCTTTCTCATGTGTCTTATCTATATCTTATTTATCTTGCTTCCCTCTATTGCTTCTCTTATCAGTCCAGCTTCCTTCTCCTTTATCCTTTTCATTTTGTACGCTTTACCTGTACTCTCCCCTGGCTTCTTTTCCATATTTCTTTTATCTATTTTCCATTTCTCCACTATTCTTTGTGCTTTCTTCTGGCCTCTACTATGCCTGCCCATCGAATTCTGTTGACTATCATTGTTTTTGTCATCGCTCTCTTTGCTGTGCTCTGGAAGCCTCTCCCGGCTCGCCTGCCACGCCCCAGGCTAAAGTTTTCTCGCTTTGCATTTAATGGGCAAAAAGCAATTAAAATGTCAAAAGCGTGCACAAAAGGAGAAAGTGAAAAAAGTGCAAATTTTGTGCGGCGCAAAGGTTTTTATTTGTATTTGTATTTCTATTTGTAGTTTATTTCATTTTATTTATTTATTTTTATTTTATTTTTTTTTTGTAATTGTTTTTTTTTTTTTATTTGATTTATTTTTGTATAATTTTTTGTGGATTTGCACTTTAACAATTACAAAATTTGTTATTGTTTTTTTTTTTTTTTTTTGCTTTTAAATGCGAAGCACGGCTGAGCTTAGAAAGAGAGAGAGAGAGAAGGGAGAAGAGCGTGAGCGAAAAAAAAAGAAAAGATAGAGAGTGATATATTAAGATAAAGAGAGAAAGAGAGAGAGAGAGAGAGAGAGAGGATAAATGAAAAAGGTAGCAGAGCAGATCGATAGCAAGTAGGGGGGGGGGGAGGGGAGGCGCTGGGACTGACATGGGGGGGTGGGTGGTGTAGCGAGTTCGATCGTTGCCTTTGAACTTGCCAGAAAATGGGGGGCGTATGCGTAATATGCGCTGCCAAACGCTGCCAACTGTCAAAGCCAAACGCACAGCAGCAACAACAACAATAACAATAGCAACAACAATAACAATAGCAACAACAATAACAACAGCAATGGCATAAGTAATAGTAATTGTAATAGCAACAATAATCATAATAAACAATTGAACAACTTTCACTTGGCGCTTGAATTCAACGCACGACGCAATTCAAACGACAATCATCAAGAGCTCGATGTGTGTGTGTGTGTAGATGTAGGTGTAAGTATGCATGTGTGTGTGTGTTTGTGTGTGTGTGTGGGTGGCTAAGTTTTGCACGCCCCTGCACATTGACAGAGCTCGTTACAGGGGCACAAATAAAAATAAAAAAATTCACTAAAAAAAAAATAAAAATAATAAAAAAAAAAATAAACTAAAAATAAAAATTGCAAAAATAAAATGAGCAAAAATAAATAAATTTGTGAAATGAGCAATTCAAATGCCAAACACATTAATACAGCATGCGAAAGAGAGAGAGAGAGAGAGAGAGAGAGAGAGGGAAAGAGGGAGCGCGACTGAGAGGAGGTGTGCATGAGGGATCGAGTTAGTTAGATAGACCTTTAATACCTGAACTTGATTAAACTTCAGCAAAACCGATGATTTAATGTAGAACACATTCAAATGATCGACTGCTGAATACTCTGTACAACAAGTCAAGTCTAAAGTCAAGTCAACTCTAAAGAATGATGTAAAGTTTGAGTGAGCAAAGTGAATCATTTCAAATGATTCAAAGATCTCATTCTGGTAATATACATATCTTACGTAACATTCGATTTTGAAAAGCCTGAACAGTTTTATTTTCATAAAAAAGACAAGGAATACTTTGAATGAATTGACACATTCATTTGATTCAGTGAATCAATTGTCTCATTCAAAGCATTCTCTTCAGGCTATGGAGCATTCAAAACATGATTCTGCTGTGCTCTCTATTAAAAGTGTTTGGAATTGCATACTCAACAGCTTAAAATGAATGTTTCGAATGTAGTATCATTCATTCAGACTATTCAAAGTGTTATTCACACTGCTTGAATGAGTTACTCAAATAACATAATTAATTTAATATATCTAATTATTTTTGTTAAAACGAGACACTCAGCAGAAGTCATCGAATGCTTTTTGAGTTTAGCTTGGCATACAATGAATCATCTTTTGAATCATTTGTACATATAAAGAAACATTTCGAATCATTTATCTTAAACTTGAGCGAAATGAGTGACTGAATCGAATCATGTAATTCATAAACAACTATTCAATATTCACAAGATTTGCAAATGAATCAATTAAGTGAATCAATCGAATCGTGTGTGTGTGTGCTTATAAAAAGTTAGTATTGAAATATTGAAATTGAATGAATAGTTTAATGAATGAATGTATTTTCATCATGTATTGATTGATTCATTCAAATCATTCGAATGTATTTCAAGGCATTCATATCGATAGCCTCACTGAATGTATCAAACGATTTGCGAACAAATTTGAGACATGATTTGGACAGCGCTGCGAGGCCGCCTGTTGAGCTGTCAATGTGGCACAGTTACCTGCCGCAACGTGCCACAGTTAGTTGTTCGATTACTTGGTTGTTCGTTTGCTCGGTAGCTGAGCTCAGTTGCTGCCACTGCCACACACACACACACACACACACACACACACACACACGGCTCAGTTTGTCAATGCCATTTTGGTGGCACAGTTTTATGGGCTCTGCATAGACATAACAATTCGTCGCCAATTGCTCCTGCTCCTGCTAAAGTTCCTGCTCCTGCTCCTGCTCCTGCTCCTGCTACAGTTCCTGCTGCTGCTGTTGTGGGGCTTGGTACTTGGTGCATGCAACGCCGCACATATTGCCACGTATCAATGTCCTTGGACTCGCCGTCGCGCTGTGCAGCGGTACATTGAACTTTTCATGCACGTTGCCTTGGAAATACACACACACAATCGCACACATCAGCTCCTGCGCAGTACGTGCCATGGGCAACGTGCGGCTACGTGTGGCAGGTCAGTGCGGGCAAAAAGCTTTTGCAGCTGCTGCTGCTGCTGCTCCTGACCTACCGCCAACATTTAAGCTGTGTCCTCGTCCATGCAGCGCTGCACAGATAATCAACTCAGCTCCTCCTTACCTCCCTCTCTCTCTCTCTCTCTCTCTCTCTTTCTGTGTGTGTGTGTGTGTGTGTTTGCTTTGCCCAAGTGCAAGTTCAATCTATGAATTTGAAGGGATTCTGTGCATGGCCCCGAACCCGCAGTCCCCATCCACGCCTTATTCCCTCTCACTTTCTCTCTCTCTCTCGCTCTCTCGCTCTGCTGTTGCTTGTCCTTGCCAAAATGCAAAGTTCAGAAACAAACAACAAGCTTATATTCATCTCTCTATAGGTCTGCCCTTCCCTCTCTCTCTCACTCTCTCTCTCTCTCTAACTGTCACTGTCTCTGCCTGTTTGCATTCATTTCATAGAATCGCAATTTATGTCTCAATTGCTACAACAACAATTTTATTTATATTTTCGCTATTTCTAGTTTTCTCCGTTTTTGTTTGTTCAGATCTATAAACAGAAATATTTCATATCACATTTAATCACCCGATAGCCTAGCTCTGTATCGCATGAAGCTTCGATTTTCGCATTTTCGATTTTCTATACTTCGTGCAATTATTTATGGGCGTTCTACGAATTCAAACACTTTCAACTGTTTACCAAGTTCAGTTGAAGACACAGGGCTGTGAGCTAGTGACAGAGGGGGGGGGGGGGGGGAGGGGTTGGTAATCAAATGATTTAGTTTGTGCTTGAAAAGTTGGGATTGAATTTCAAATTCTCAGCGAACTAAGCTCTACTGTAGTATGAATCTAATTTAGTTTTAATAAACCTTCTTAATAGTTTGTAGCCAATCAAAAATGGGAATGATTCATGTGAGAATGTATGCAAGAGGTAGCAGGAGGCGTGGCAGACTCTAAAAATTATGTGAAGTTTTTTGATGTGGATATTTATCCAGACTAATCTAACAACTTTTGTCTGTCTTTCCGTCCGTCTCTCCGTTTTAACACCCGATCTTTTTTTTTTTTTTGCTCTACCTCTTTCCGACTATTCGTTGACTTTAAGTCCGATGGTCTTTAAGTCCGATACCTATTTCCGAACGTCTCCTATCTTACCATCCGTATTTTCCGTCCGTTCTTCTTTCCTTCTGCTCATCTAGTCATCCGTCTTTCCATCTATTCATCCATTATTTCTTCCATACGTCCGAATTTCCGACTGTTCATCTCTCTTTCTCTCTGTCTCTCTTTCCGTCTTTTCAAACGACCCTTCGTCTTTTCGGTTGTACGTCCCTCATGCCGCATTTTCATCAGTCAGCCCCTTTTTCCATCTCTTAGTCCGTTTTTTCGTCTGTTTCCATCCTTCAGCCTTTCTTTCCGTCCGTCTGTTTGTCCGTCCGTATAACGACAGCTCAGTCAGTCCCTCTAGTCTCTAGCCACACAAGCTACAGACTTGTTATGTTACATATACATATATTCCTGTATGTCAAGCCCAGATTGACTTTATCATTTATATAAATATTATGATGAGATGAGTATCTCACTTCCTTGTTATCGATTTTAAATTTACAATTTGTTGTGGCTTTTAAAGCTTAACTTGAATAGAACAAAAACTGAGGACTTTAAATTTATTGCCTCAAGTAACTTTGATGCCACACAAAAACATTTTGAGTTTGATATACTCTAGCCAACTTCCTCCCTCCCTCCCTCCCCTTCATCTGAAGAACATATTTTAATAGAAACTTGGCAAATGTTATTATCGAACTCGCTAAAGTTGATTAAGAAAGTGCATTAAGAGAACAAAAGTTATTCGGCAACGAATAGAGTCAAAGTAAAGTCCATCGCCTATGCATATCATGTTTGTCAAAGAGGCGTGGTAATTGCATTAAAATAGCTCAGCAAAAGCATTTCCGAGCATTGGATACTCTTCCCACTCACTCAGGAGCATTTTTCACCTGTTTAGTTCGCAAACATGAAAAGGCTATATACTGATATCTTTTAAATATATTTTTAAATACATATGCATGTATATGGCAACCGCATATCACATCACTTAAAATATCTTCATTGATTATCTGCCAAGTGCATTCGCATGAATGTGAAATGTCAAATTTCAAATCAGAGAAACTTTGCCTTTGGCTTGCTGGGCAAGAAGAGTTGCATATTCTCAGTATTGAGCTGTCTGTCAATGCAATTGATATCTGTTTCGCATTACATTCTTTACATATAAATATCAATTTCCCACTGTCAGACGGACAGCAACAGCAACAGCAACTCGTTGTAGAATTCTCTGCGTCTGCGTCTGAGTCGGAGTCTGAGTCTGCGTCTTTAGAACGTCCGGTGTCTGCGGCTGCGGCGATTCGATGTTAAGTTCAATGTTAAAATTAGCATAAAATACCGTTAATTGCATTAGCATTAGCATTAGTATGTCGCAACCGATTTACCCCTCCAGTAACCGCCAGCCTCTCTTTCCCTTCCCTCTCTCGTGCCTCAGCTCGATCGTCTATGGGGTTTTTTATAGCCTCTCCCACGATCGCCGCTCAGATCGCCGACATTCAGTTTTATTTCACTTTTTATGGCGCATTCTTAGCGCATATGTCACAGCAGCAGCAGCAGCAGCGGCAGCAGCAGCTACGATCACGGTGATCGTAGCAGTTATCCTTGAGCGTTGCGCATACGCGCCGTTAGCCCGCTCTCCGGCTAAATCGAACTACTGCCAATTGCTTCGATTTGACGATCATCGTATAATTGCTCATGATCGTAAATTAACGACGAGTGTCGCAGCAACAACAACAATTGTTGTCTATACCCTGTAATCACTTGACATTGGCTGTGATCAAATGGATGGAGTCCACAAATCATAATTCAAGATCAATCACTATATAACACGTACTTATAAATATCCAATATCTAATTCTTTTAGCTATCTCTATAGACTGTATTTCATTCAACTAGATATTCTACTTAGCCTTTTGGCCTAGATCACCCTCAGCTCATAGAGACTTGGACCACTTCTGCTAGGGTAACTGAGCAGTCGCTGACGCACATTTTGAGCTTGTTAACTGTTTTTTTACTGCTGTTTACAGTTGGTTTTTATGGCCAGAAATCTATATACATATACATATATTTAGAAATGAGAACATGGAAGATCCTATAGAAGTTCCGGAACCAATGCAATCAGACGTAACTATAAAATAGCTAAATGAGCTAAAAAAGGAATACTAAAGACTGTCGAAGAACAAATCGAATAATATATATATATGTATATATGTATAACACATATCTATTATTAAGCATATCTATTTATTAAGAACGTAAGATCTATGGGAATTTCTGGGCAGGCAAGTGACTTGTATCGGCTGCAAAGCTCTGTTTACACTATATGGAAAGAAATATTATTTAGAGCCATTGTCATTATTATCATTGTATAAAAACTATGTGAACACAGAGCTCATATTCCGTTTGCCCCATTAAAATATATATAAAATAGACCTGAGTCAGTTGGCACGTGTGTTATATGTATTTGCTTCCATAACACTTGGCAGCGCTCTCAAATTTCTTTACAGCTGGCAAAGCTAACCTAAGTGGACTTGGCGAGGCATTTAGCTAAAAATCGATATAGAGATATTGATACATATATGGCGATATATATATATATATATATATATATATATATATATATATATATATATATATATATATATATATATATATTGAAAAATTGATGTTTAAAAAGATATTTTTTTATGTATTTTATATTTCCTAATTATTTTATAGATATTTTCTTCAAAATATTCCTTATCGTATATTAGAGTATCATTTCTATGTTCAATCTTTGTAATCTTGTTCAGCTGATATGCTGAAACCATCGTTAGCTTCGCAATTATTGTCCCAATATCTTGTTTTAAGCCAAAAGCTTGATACAGATTCTTGACTACATATTGAATTTTGGAGATGTCAAAGCAATATAACAAAAGTTCATTAGAGTATCAATATGCAGATAGGAGATCATAATTCTAGTAGGTATTACTAGGGCTCTTAAGTTAAGGAGATCATAATTCTAGTAGGTATTATATATACTAGGTCTCTTAAGTTTTCAAGTTTAGGAATCGGATTTTGGTAAAGACATTGAAATATATTTATATTTATAAATCGAAGGGAGGGAACGAGAGAGAGAGAGAGAGAAAGGTAGAGTTACATTATGTTATATATATATTATAGATGTTATGAGGGAATGTATTGGGATATATCGATGTATATATTTATATATAGAATTAAAATGTATATAAATTTTATATATATGTGTATGTGCATATATATGAAGCTAGTAATCTGATTATATATTGATAGATCTATATGCATACAGATCAAACCGGGTCTAACTGGGACTTCCCATTAAAAACTCGAACAGATTTAATGTTATATAGAACTATAATAAGTGAGTGTGTCTCTAATTTTCACCTCTCTCACTCACTCTCTCTCTCTCTCTCTTTCTTTCACTCACTCTATTATGTATTATTTCCATTATCGTGTGAACTATTTTTTTATTATATATTTGTATATATGTATATATATATATTTTTTTGTTTTTATGTGGGCCAATTTTGACACTTGATAAATAACTATGAAAGGTGATCTATATATATATATATTTACATATATATATATATAGTCGAAATATGGAGCGCAAAGTACAACAAAGGATCTCTATATGGATCGCTTAGGTGTTGTGTTTGTTTGCTTGTTTGCAGCAAGCAAGGCAAATAAAGTCAAAGAGAGAGAGTGAGATAGAGAGTGAGGGAGACTCTGATAATGAGCGGGAGAGAGAGAGAGAGGGCAGCATATGCGTAAAATACTTTGACCTAGATTTCAAATGGCTTCTTCTTATACTTTTTATTTATTTACTTATTTTGAGTTTTTTTTTTTTTTTTCTTTTGGTATCTCTCGAAAAGAAATAATATGTATTTCATTTTTGTGGATGCCCTACACGGGGCATATGCACGCGCCCAGCAGGTTTGGCGCTCTCCTCACTGTGGGTGTGGCCGTGTGTAGGGCGTGCGGCGAACGCAGCTGCCGGATGCGGAATTTTTCTCGCAGCTGTTGTTGTTGTTGCGTGGAATATGAACAAATATGAAAGACAGAGTGAGAGGGCGGTTGAGTGTGTCAGTGAGTGCGAGTGAGATGGGACGAAAGGCAAACATTTGTTAATAACAAAATTCGGTTTAAACATTTTGTTTTTTTGTTTTTTTGCTTTTCGAATTTTACTATTGCTGTTGTTTTAGAAGCCGAAGAAAGCCAAAGAAGAAAGCAGCAGAGTATGTGAATGAGCACGACTAGCAGATACCCTAATTGAATGTGCAACAAAAATGAGTGATAAAAGATGTGCAGATGAATAAGAAGAAGAGAATTTGAATGTAACTAGAAAAAAATAAAATAAAAGAGACGACTAGCAGATACTCTTTAGATGAGCCAAAACAGAGCTAATGAAAGCAAAAGTAAGATAGTAGCAATGACAGACTTAGAGAGACATACCCTCTAATCGTATCAATGCAACTGCATACCCTATAATTAATTCAAAATTGTATCAACTACTACAGCAAGCATGGCCAGGCATGCAGCTCTTGTCATATTTCCAGGGTATTTCTAACCAAAAATAAATTTTGAACTCGCTGACTGCCGATAAGATAAAATACTAAAAGAAAAACAAACATACGAAATAAAAAATAGAATAACAACAACAACAGAAAAAAAAAAACAAAAACAAAAACAAAAACAAAACTAAATAAAAAAAAAAATTCTTTTCCTCTATTTCGAAACGTTGACGATGACGACGACGACCTACTTGTTGGACGTGTGGGCGTGCTGCGAAGCAGGAGGCGCAGGGAGTGAGAGGTGCAGCAGGAGAAGTGGCAGTGGCCGGAGCGGGGGATGGGACCGGGTGCTGGGCGGGAGCAGCGAATGCGTGCGTTGGGGCAGCGGCTACAGTGGCTAAAGAGTCGCGCTGTTTGTTGTTGTTGTTGTTGTTGTTGTTCTTATTATTGTTGTTGATTTTGTTTTTTTTTTTCAACATTGCTCGAAAAAATGATTGTAAACAAAAATAAACCTTCAACTTGATATGCGTCCAGGGATATACATATGTGGAAGGTGCCTCACACACACACACACACACACACACACAGATAACACAATCTGTTGTAGGGGCTGTGAGTGGTTGGGGGGGAGGTCGATTGGGGAAGACTGGCAACAGCTTATGATGATGATATGAGCGCTGCGTAAATTTATTTCCTCTCAACTTGTAGATTTACCTTTTGTTAATTAGTGCTGCCCATTGCTAGCTCAACGCTCTCCCGCCCCGCTTTACCTTGATGTGTGTGTATATAGGTCACTAGCAAACATAAATAGCGCCCTACACATGTGCTACACTGTACAAAATTTTGAGATGATCATTTACAGTCAGTCAGTTGAAGCTTAGCAGTCCATATGCAAGCTTCTGATGAGAATCGCATAGCTCGACGCCTATTTTTCAATATAAAATAAAATCGTGGAATATGAAATAAATCTTGCATCTCAATTTATTAAATTCTTTTATATTTATTTATTTATTTTTACATCATTTTTTTTTTAACATTTCTCTTTAGATTCATTCGAAAATGCTATGGAAAAAGGCAATGAAAATAATAATTGAGACTCGAACTTGCTATCTATAGAACAAATTAATAATTAGATACACTTTAGTATATCTTTGATCAAAACTTGCACTTATATTTCGCTCAGTGTAGCGGCGTATCTCCTCTATATTATTGCCTTTGAGGTGTTTTTCGTTTCGCTTCCAGATAAGTCGCCATATGCAAGAGACGCACACCTTTCAGGCCACCCACACACACACACACACACACACACACACACACACACACACACACATTGACAATTTCAAGTTCTTGGCCCAGCGCCCGTCGCCTGTCAATGAAACTGATGGAGACGAAGATGATGTGCGCTGCTTGGTCAGTGGATGGGGGAATTGGGGGAAATCGATCTTTATACATAGATCAAGACAGTGTTGTTGTTGTTGTTGCTGTTGTTGTTGCTGTTGCTGGTGCTGTCATTTAGTGTGCCGACTGTCGACGCAACTGTCAAAATTGACCTAAAAATGAAAAAAAGTCAAATTCGAATTCGAATTGGAAATTCGAATTTGAAAAAGCGCAACAGCCACAGCAACAGCAACAACAACTCAGGCATAGGGTAACTTGATAGCTGTTCGCCCTAACAAAGTCGCTGTCAACCACCCTCCCTCCCATCTAGAAATCGGAGATAAGAATATGGAGCAAGTCGAATAGTAAAATGGTCAAACGAATTCGTATCGAAACAATTATTATTTCAAAGCATTCGCTAGAGCATTGAAAGCAACAATTTAACGTTCTTATGCAATGGGCAAAGTTGTCGATAGATGGATCAGAACATTGAACTGAAAACTATATATGAAAAAAAAACAAAGAAAATTAATTAATTTTAAGTTTGTAAATACAAAAATATGTTAAACTAAATAAATAAAATGAAATAATAAAAATATACTAAAATATAATATAATTAATAAAATAATACAAATGAATAATATAATTAATTACACTTGTTATGGATAATAAAATATATACAAAATACTGTATGTATTTCTGTATATGTAATAAAATATATATATGTATTTATATGCAAAAAAAAAAAAATATATATATATATATATATATATATTATTTTAGGTATAATCAAATATATATAAAATTTATTTTAACTTTTTTAATTAATTAATCAAATAAAAAATAACCTAAAATATAATATGATTCATATAATTATAATAATTAGTAATGTAATCAATTACACTTGTCGTGCATAACAAAAACAAAAAAACAAAAAATATTAAAAATATTTTTAAATATATACTGCATTAAAAAATTAGTACACATATATAGAGAATTAGATTTATATAAAATAAAAATATACTAAATATAATTCATAATATGATAACAAATAATATAATTCATAAAATGATAATAAATATAATATAATTAATTACACTTGTCATCGATAAATTCCATTCAATTATTTATTATGTATTATTATATATATATATATATATATATATATATATATATATATATATATTATGAAAATTATACAACTTCTTCATATTCCAATTAGCAATCGATTTTCAATGCATCTGTCTAAAATCATAAAATATAAATTAATTTTGGCTGGATTTTTTCGTAATTCCCTTGTTTGGATTCTCTTCTAAATAAGTGGATCTTTTTAGCTTCCATTGGAAGACTTATCATTTGATTTGATTTCATCTACTATTTTTATGCATCTAAATACATTTACATATACATTTGCTATTTTTTCTTACCTACCTTATCCTTAGAGTGATAGAGAGAGAGAGTTGCTTTGAGTAAGTCAGGCTTCATGAGAATTGCATAGAAAGGCAACATCTTAACAGTTGAAGCCATGCATAGCGTGCACTTATTCTATTACATATTTTTCTATATTCCATATTTAACTCTATCTATATATTAATAGATCTTTATATATATTTATATTGATATATCTTATATAATTTATCAATTTTCCCTCTTTAATTTTCTTTGCAGTTCTTAGAGGGAATGACGCAGGCATTTCTTTTGCAGCGTTGGACTTTCGTTTTATAAGGTCAGTCAAATCCAATAATCCAGAATTATATCTAGTCAGCTAAATAATTTCGAACTTGAAATTGATTACACTTAGAATTAAAGTCAAACTGAAGCGAAAAACAACTTTTAGAGCAACTTTTTTTTTTAACATGACCAAGACACTCACATATGTATATATTTATGTATAAATATAAATATATGTACCTATCATACCTATGTATACCTACTATATGTATCAGCTGCTCGTCATAGGTGTACAAATATCTATGACCCAGAAATATTACGCGAATGCCTCGCAACAACAACAACAACAACAAGAGCAACAACAACAACAACAACAACAACAAACATCAAGTGTCAGCATTTTGCACTTTACCACAAAACTCGCAAAACACTTTGACTCTCTCTCTCTCTCTCTCTCTCTCTCTCTCTTTCACACTAGCTCCCTCACCCTCCCTCCCTCTCTCTCCACCTCTCTGTGTGTGTGTCTTTTCAACCACAACTCGAATTTCGTTTTCGATTTGCTTGCCTCGCCGCTGCTGCACCAAGCGCCTTTGCTGCTTTTCCACTTGACATTCGTTTAGAGCCCAAAAGGCAATTTCGAACGCATTTTGGCCAACAACAAAGGCAAACCAACGAATTACCGTTAAGACAACGCTGTTGCTGCTGCTTCTGTTGTTGTTGTTGTTGCTGCTGTTGTTTTTCTACCACATTCTACAACGCGTCGACAACAGAAATACATACACACACACACACACACACCCTCTCTGCTGCCCCAATGGACTCGCCCGTCGGCGTCTGTCGCAATACGTGGCGTATACGTAATCTCGCTGTTGTTGTTGTTGTTGCTTTTTTTTGCAATCGCCGTTGTTGTTGTTGTTGTTGTTGTTCTGCCTTCTATTGCCGTTGCCGTTGCAGTTGCTGTTGTTGTTTATTTGTTTGTGCGGCCGGTGTGGGTGCGGGGCGGGCTTTATTTTCATGCAAATGGCGTTCAAGGATTTTTGTGTGAAAGTTGTTGAACCTCATGACTGGCAATTAGAGTGCAACTGCAACACTTGTGCGCGGTGTTTTATATATATATATATATATATATATGTGTATGTATATATATAGAGTATTGATAATATCTATTAACTATTAAAGAGTCAGTCGCGTATGCTCTCTTCCTCCCACCCTCACCCCTCGGTCTCATTCTATCAGTCTCTCTCTCTTTCTCTATTTACCTAAGATCTATTAAGTTAACAGAACTGTTAACCAAATGTTGCATAATCTAAACCAAAGTCGTATTATATATGATATGATATGTCAGATATGATATGATATGAGACTGTAGTAATTAAGGAGTTGTTCCAGATACCTCAGTCTTATGTCTTATTATATAATAAAAAAAAAGTAAAAAAAAATATTTAAAATAAATAAAAAAATATTTCTAAAAAATTATATATTTATATTTCATATTTAATAAAATATATGCAATATAAAATTGCATAAACTATTTATTATTATGATTTCTTAAAATAATTAAATATATATTTATTTTATAATGTATATGTATATATATTTTTTTACTTTATTTTTTTCTTAAAAAATTAAAAATAAATATAAATATTTTTTTTACTATTATTATTTTTATTAATTCACATTAGTTCATTTTTATGCATTTTAATAACTATTTTATAATTATATTCAGTCTTCTAGTATATGTTTAGTATCACTATAATATGTTAAATTATATTTGATTATATTTACTGTAGAATCGAAAAAGTTTCAAATAGGCAAACATTTTAATACAAAACAAATGTCCTTCTATAAAGATATTTATGCAAAAGAAACCTGAAAGAATGAATGACAAAGCGAAATTTGAATGCTGCGGGAAATGCTTTGACTTTATACACATACATAAATGTGTGTATGTATGTATATGTGTGTGTATGTGTTTGTGTATCTCTATGACAACAACTAGGTGCCAAACAACAAATGCGTTAGCAACAACAACAACGACAACAACAACAACTTCAATAAAAAGCTGGCTCAATTGGCTCGGCTGCTAGGCGACATTTGGACAACCCGAGAAACATTCACACACACACACACACACACACACACATAGCTACAATTGCCTGTACATGCATTTCCAATATGATCCAAGGATATTTTGGCTGCACTAAGTCCACATGACCTTCCAGAGTTGGTTGACTCGAGCCCAGTGCAGAACACAAAAAAAACACACACACACACACATAATAATAGAGTGACAGAGCGAGAGAGCGTGTGTGTGTGTGTGTGAGAGAGAGAGAGAGAGAGAGTGAGTGAGCTGGAGAGGGGCAGGGATGACAGCAACTTTTGATTGAGCAACAGAGCGCTGCAAGAGTTGACAAGTGTCGGGTCAGCGGGAGCTTTAAGCGGCGCGGTCGGTGCGAGACGTGTCCCCACAGCAGAGTCTATGATGCAAGTAGTGCAGCGGGAGAGAGCCAAAAAGCTAAGCAGACAGAGTGAGAGAGAGAGAGAGAGAGAGAGAGAGAGCGAGCGGTAGCATGCTGAGCACAAGAGAGCGCATGCACTTGACGAAGCCGTTAGAAGCCAACGGACAAGAGCAAATGGCAAATGGCAGTTAGCAAAATTGCAACTGCAACAGCAGAGGTAGCAGCAATAGCAACAGCAGCAACCGTTGCAGCGGTAGCAGCTTTTGGGTGCCTAAGGAAAACCCCACGCGTTGCTGTTGTCGTCGTTGTTCGCTGTTCGCTGTTCGCTGCTCGCTGCTCGGGTTCTGCTTGCTCTCGCATGCTTTTCGGCTTCTGTTTCTGTTTCGGTTCGCTGTCGTCACTGCAAACCGTTTGACAATTTCGCTGCCCCGTTGCTGCTGGTTGCTGGCTGCCAGTTGCACATTTCCGTTATATCCGCCAGACCGCCGTGCAGCAGCAGCAGCAGCACCAGCAGTTCAATTGGCTAGCGCTTCAACCAACAAACTCGTACAGTGCGTGCGATAATAACAACAACAACAACAAAAGAAGTGAGAAAAACAAAACAAAAAAAAAAATAATAAAATAAATTAATAAAAAATAAAGTTAATATCTGGAACAACTTCTACTTCAAGCACTTGTAACACTGCAGCAACAGCAACAGCAACAGCAACAACAACAACAACAACCATCATAACAATAACAACTGCAACAGCAAGTCATTTTCGCATACGCTGTGCTGTGCTTTGCTGTGCTGTCGACTGCGCTGCTGACGCCAACGTTGGCGTTGTCGTTGTCGTTGGCGTTGCTGTTGCTGTTGCTGTTGTCGTTGTCGTTGGCGTTGTCGTTGACTTTGTTTTGGCTTCAAGTGCTTTAGAGCTGCAGCAGCCTCTTACGAACAGACCGCAGACTGCTAACTGCATAGTGCAGACGGCAGACGGCAGCGGCGGCAGCGCACTGACTTCAGTCGCTTTATGGCTCGAACGTAGTCAGCGCGCGCGCGATTACCAAAAAACATAAAAAAATCTTTTAAAAAAAAAGTTAACTTAAAGCAACAATATATATAAATATTATTCAAAATCAAACTGCAAATGGCGATAATTTTTGTTCAAGTGTAGAGTGTGTGTTGAAAAGTGAAGACAATTGCAGAGCAAGTGCAACTGCAAAACAGTTATACAAAAGTATACAAGGATCACAAAAAAAAAAATCAATCAGAAACAACAACAACAATAATCAGAGTAGACGCTGCAGCAGAGACAAAACGCGTGCAACTATGCCTGGCCCGGCGCTGTGGTCCGGTGAGTACAAATGGCGATCGCCACACATTCAGCAAATCAAAAACAAAATACAAGAAATGAAAAAGACAACAACAACAACAACAACAGTAATACTATAAAGCTCGCTCACAAATGCGCGCACGCGTACGTTCGCTCTCTGCGACGCGACACTGAGCACTCTTTTTCACAGTTGCATATTTCCGCATGCCATCTCGCTCAGTTCAAGCGGGCATGCGTGCTTAGCTGGCTGTCTTGCTTGCTTGCTATCTCCCTTGCACGCCCGCTGCCGATCCGTGTCATGGACAAGGAAAGAACCCAAAAAACTTTCACTTGCGCCAGAGCAGCGGCAATAGCCTGTCAGCTGGCGTTCATTGCTGAGAGCGAGGCTCAAGAGAGCGCCCTATGTGCGCCGCATGTGTATGTGTGTGTGTGTGTGTGTGTGTGTGTGGTGAGAGAGAGTGTGTGTAGAGCAAGTGAGCGCGTAGTAAGTGGAGTTTAGGCGGCGTTAAGCTTCCTGCGTTACAAGTTACATGCAAAAACAAAAAACAACAGTAAAAGCAACAACAACAACAACAACAACAACAACAACTGTAACGAGAGCAATTGCAGCAGTAGACTTGACACGTTTGCTTTGCTCGCATTTTCATGCTGTTGCTGTTGTTGTTATTGCTCATTATAAAGTCGTAAGCCAGTTTTGTATGCATGTATTGGCAAATGTGTGTGTGTGTGTGTAAAGCAAAATGTCAGTGAGCAATAAGGAAATGAAATGTGCGCCAAACAATTACATATTGAATTTGTTGCTATTACTATGGTTGTTATTGTTTTTGTTGTTGTTGCTGCTGCTGTTGCTGCTAACAGCGTGCAATGTATTTGAAATCGAAAGTGCTCGAGACAATGGTCAACGAACGAACGTGCCAGTGCGAAGGCATCACACTGTCTCTAGGGCTGCAACAAACAAACAAAAAAAAAAAAAAAACAAAAAAATGGGGGGCGTGCCTGTGTGGGGCTGATGGCAGCGAGGGTATAATGAAATGTTAGCGACATATTAAATGGCAAATGCCGTCCCCGTACAAGACTCAACTCAACACGATATTTATTTATTTACTTATTTATTTTTGTTTTCTTTGTATTTTTGTCGCGCTACACCCACCGTAGCCTGTCCACATTTTGCAATTCATGACATTGCTGCTTCTTAATGCCGCCCCACGCCGTTCCCGTCGCTGTCGATGCTGCCGTTGCGCTCCACTTGCGCAGTCGCCGTTGCCGTTGCCGTTGCCGTTGCCGTTGCCGTTGCGCAATCGTTGATGATTTTCTGCTCTTTTTCAAATTCACTTTTACCTTTTACTCACTGTGCGCCTGTGTAATGCATACTTTAGCTTAAATCAATCTGTGTATGTGTGTGTGTGTGTGTGCGAGTGTCACCCACTGATCAGCAATGGGATCCCATTTGCAATACATACATACATACATATGTATGCATATACATGTATATCTCTTCACTCACTGTTGGCAAGTCAGGAAGCATTTGGTACACTCACCCTCCCACTCACACTCACACACACTCTTTCCCTCTCTCACTCATTCCCTCTTTCTCCTTTGTATATCTAATAGCTATGTTGTATTAATGCTCAAAGCTCTTTTATGCAGTGGCAGCAGCAGCAACAGCAACAACAACAGCAACAACAACAGCAACAGCAGCAGGCGTCGCAGTCGCTGCGACGCTGGCGTCACTGCACTCGCGCACACTGGTGGCACAGTTTTAAGTTTCATTTCATTGAACCTTTGCATAAGCGCCTTGCTATCTTCCGCAGCCGCTCTCTTTCTAGCCTGTTGACGTAAGTGACGACACGAATGCATAGTCCCGACTCCCGACCACACTATTCGACAGAGACGAAGTTGGAAACGAAGACGAAGTTGAAGTCGTTTTAGGAAAGCTTTTACTGCCTCCTATTAACTGCAACCCACTGGCAGCATGCCGGTCAACGTCCACACACACACACACACAGAGACACATTCATGCAGTACAACTTCAAATTTGAATTTTAATGCAGCACACATATGCATAAACTGTAGCATTGGTTGGGGGAGCGCCCCACAAAGCTTAGCAGTTTTGTTGTTGTTGTTGTTGTTTGGTGGTGCTTCTATTTTCTATTTTCATGCGCCTAGGCGGCAATGGCAGCGACAGCGACAGCGACAGTGACAGCGACGTCAACTGAAACTGTCGCCAGACGCAACGGAGCTATTCCTGTAGGGTAGACAGCACCAGTGCGGGGCGCAGTGCATGCAAGCTGGCTAGAGCTATATACATACATACATATGTAGCTGGCATAAGCTTCTGGTGTGCGCCCACTCGCATTCTCTCTCACACTCATATTCTCTCCGTTTATCTATCTAGCGCTTATTGCAGCCGAACGAGCGCTGGCCGAACGTGTTGCCGAGCGCTCGCGCATAGCATAACTATGACGTCGACGTCGCCTGGGTCTATGTCTATGGCTATGGCTTTGTCTCTGTCTGCGTCTGTGCCCGTGTCTGTGTCTATGACTGCGCTATGCATACGCTTGAATGTATTTGTGTGTGCTTTTTTATACTTTTTGTCTATTGGTTTTCATTTTCATTTGCAGTCGACGTCTATTGCGACTGCTGCTGCGGCGGTAGTTGTGATGACGGCGACGGCGACGGCAACAGCGACTGCGGCAGCAGCAGTAGCAGCAGCAACGTCGTTTCCCATCTAATGGCGTGCTGTGATCGTTTTGGCTTTCGGCCGCGACTGCGGCTGCGGCTGCGACAGCGCAGCTTTGAATTTGTTATTGGTGTTGTTGTAGCGCGCTAGTTTTCGAGGCGCGCGCGCCTGCAACCATCTACGTTGGCAGCGCAGCTAGCGCAGACGTCGCTGACTGACTGGGCTGAGACGGTTTGTGGCTGCTGCTTGCTTTCTTTCGCTCGCTTACTCCTTTCATTTCACTTTATTTCGTTCGAATGTACGCACGTTGGCCGCGGAGCAGCATCAAACAAAACAACAACCAGCCGACAACAACAACAACAACAACAATAATAATAACGACGACAACAACAACAACACACGGCGCGAAAGCGACTCTTGGCCGCTGTTTCTCTGTTTGTTGTGTGTTGTCATACGGAAGAGACACTAAATAATTTTTTTTTTCGAATTTTTTTTCTGTTTTATTTATTTTTTATTATTTTTTTGTTCGCTGTATTATTTTTGTAATATTTGTGTTGTCATTTTTTTTGGTTGTTGTGCGCGTACTAACGAGTAGTACCCGGTTAACTGCCATTCGTTACAAACGGCGTGCGAAAACAGTTAGTGTTAACGGTCATCATCGGGATTTCAACTCGCTCGCGCCTTATTTGATGTGGTCTGCCTGTAATATACCTAACATACATAATATATATCTCTCACTCTACATATACATATATACAAATTGGATATACTGCCAATGAATGAATCAATATGCACATACACATACATAGATCAATGATAAAAATGCATTCTCGCGTTCAATTCTCTCTCCAATATCTCAAGCTGTGTTTGACTGTGTGTGTGTGTGTGTGTGTGTGTGTGTTAGTTGTTGTTACTAGCCAGCTAGAACAACAAATCAAATAAGAAAACAACTATCTAACGGTCTACGGCTTAAAGTGATCATAAACAATAAATACAAATATAAATACAAATATATGTCATATATAAGATATGATATCTGACCATTTTTTTTAATGTTTGTTGTATACATGTTGTTATCAGTGTTGTTCAATTAAAAAATCCTTCTGCTAAGCACACACACACAGACACAAATACAGACAAACACTCGTCATAATTCACTCGTCACTCGTCACTCGTCACTCGCTACTCGTCATTCTTTCATTGGCCATCAGGATATTCCTCTCTGTGTGTGTGTGTGTGTGTGTGTGTGTGTGTGTGCGTGTGTGGCTTAAACATACTTCTTTCACTTCTACTACTTTTTTTTGCTCACATTTCTTTTCATTCGCTCATAGATATTGAAAAATAATAATAAAAAATAAGTGAAACACTCGCGTGTGTATGTGTGTGTGGGTGTGTGTGTGTGTGCAACATATACATACGCATTGATTGACTACAAATTGTGGATAGAACTCATGCCTGGATTGTTGTGCAAGCATGCGTCCTAGTTGGCGCTGCGTGCCAGCGGTTGCCGTTGCCAGCATGGCAACAGTTGCCAGTGTTGCCAACCGTCATCAGCTGTGTCTGCCCACCTAAGTGCCAGCACGTTCAGCGGGACGAACAGCAGCAGCAGCAGCAGGATCAGTCCAAATGAATGCCAATCAGCCGCTGAGCCTGGAGCCAGCGGTGGCTGCGGTCAATGTTGCTGCTGTCGTTGCCGAGGCGGCAGCAACAGCCACTGCAGCAGCCAGCAAAGCTGGCGAGGCCAAGCTAAATGGCCAGCATACGCACGAGGAGCAGCAGCAGCTAAGAATTATCAATGGTCACGGCAACAACAGCAACAGCAACAGCAACAGCAACAACAACAACAGCATCGATGACGACAATGTTGCTGACAAGGACGCCGGCTTAGAGGTTGATAGTAGCAACAGCAGCAGCAGCAAGTTGACCATTATCAAAACGCCGCTCAACAAAACGTTGCTCAAGAAGTGCAACAACAACAACAACAACAACAATAATAATAATAATAATAATAATAGCAACAATAACAACAACAACAACAACAGCAGCAATAGCAATGGCAATCTGCCGCATGTTGCATTCAACAACAGCAGCAATAGCAGCAGCAGCAACAACAACAACAACAACAACAACAGCTTGCGCAGCAGCAACAACAACAATGCTGGCATCGGCAGCAGCAACAACAGCGACGGCAGCAGCAACAACGACAATGCTTTGGGTTTTGGCTGCGATTCCGGTTTTCAAAGCGGAAATAACAATGAACAAGAACAATTTATGAATGATAATCATCATCATCATCATCATCATTACCATCATCATTATCATCATGACGGCGACGGCGACGGCAACGGCGATAACGATAATGATAACATTAATGATGTTGCTACTGCTGTTACTGCTGCTGGCGCCAATGGCGACGACGATGATGTTGCAGCCACAACAACAGCAACAGCAACAGCAGCAGCAGCAACAACGCCCGAGCATGTTGCTGCCGATGAGCAGCAACAGGAGCAGCAGCAACAGCAGCAGCAGCAATTGCTTGACTATCATATAAAAACACCAGCAACAGCAGTAGCAGCAACAACAACTACAACAATATCCTGCACGGCAGCAACATTGCCAGCAGCAACAGCAGCAGCAGCAGCACAGAATGCTTGCAGTCAAAAGTGTAACAAGTGCAACTCTCACAACAACAACAGCAATAATAACAACAACAACAACATCCATTACAACAACTATAATAATTATTATAAGAAAAAATCTCGTATGCCGCCCATTTGCCGTTAGTATTTTTTTGAATACGTTCTGTTCTCACTTAACATTATATCGTTATTATCATAATAAATAGCCTATATTATCAGTTATTCCCCCAAGAGCCACTGCACTCACCCTCCCCCCCCCCCCAACACACACACACACACACACACACGCAGACACACTCAAGTACACAAAACAAAAAATTCCACAAAAAAAAAAAAAAA
The DNA here is from genome assembly GCA_035047405.1 of Drosophila stalkeri. Lineage (NCBI taxonomy): Eukaryota > Metazoa > Arthropoda > Insecta > Diptera > Drosophilidae > Drosophila > Drosophila stalkeri. The sequence continues at coordinate 6,895,534 of JAWNPR010000061.1, read as the reverse complement.
AAGAAAAATACGAACCAAATAATAATCCTCAAAAATTAAAAACAACCCAAAATTTTGGAAAATGTGACAAAAACAACCGCAACAATACCGTAAAATACCGCAAAAATATCGAAAAATACCGCAAAAATACCGACAATAATACTAACAAATGCAAACAAAATTGTTAAAAAATCGAATTGGCAAATTCCTCTCCCTTTTTCGTTCACCATTACGATCATGATCAGCATGACGATCGTCTTGATGAACGTTAAATACCCTGTAATTTTTTGTTATTTGTTTTTTTTTTTTTTTATGTATTGTAATGTCGCAGGCTCTGCCGTCATGTGGCAAGTGTGGCATACAGAACTGACAGCAACTAAATGCTTACCTCGAGTACAAACACAACAACAAAAACAAAAACAACAACAACAACTAGAACAACAACAACAGCAAAAAGAGCTGCAACAATTTTAAGAAACCAACCAAAACCAAAACATAAACAAAAACAAAAACAAAAACAAAAACAATTTCAACACAATCGGCATTCAAAATTTTTACGTATTCTCTTGCGTTCCAAATTCAAGAATCGAATCGGCAACAACAAAATTATGACATCCATAGGTAAATTTGCTCCCAGTGCAAGAAACTGTCCAAACTACCCAACTAAGCCTAGTAAATTCTCTACTAATATCACTAATATAGATATCGTAACACTCTCAATTTTATCCAATTAACCACAATCATGCCTAAGCTCACTAACGATAATAGAAACTTCAATAGCAACACCAACATCATCATCACCATCACCATCATGATCAACAACAACAACAACAACATCATTAACATTAACAACAACAGTCCCTCACTTTGTATATACAAATATTTCCTCTGGTTGCACATATTTTCCATAGTATTTTACTTGATGATTTACAGCATGATTTTTCTACACTGAACAAAATAATTTGAGCATTTGGGATCATGAATTATTTTGATCATAGAAAATTCTAGATACCATTTGATCGATAAAGGATATTTGCTATTATTATTATATAATTATATTATTATTATATAATTATATTATTATTTTACTATTATATAATTTGATTGTTATGATTTTGCATATTTGTTATCGATAAATTAATCGATCAAGTCGATGTGTTCTTTTGTCGAAAACTAGATATATAACAAGATATAAGGAATATACCTAGTTTAGTACTTATTGGACTATCGATAAACATATCGATAAGTATAGACATAATGACGGGGCACACATATAAGAGCTACCCATTACTGACAGCATATTTTATTGATTTTCATTAAAACTATTAATATCTGCATTAAAAAATTGTAAACTTTGCTATTAATATTAATCGATAGTCGATAGGCAATTTCAGCTCAAAATCAACCTGAGAGAGAGAGAGAGAGAGTTTCTTACGAATCTAGCAGAAGTTAATATATTAATAGTAGACTATTAACTGTGCTGAGTACGTTTTATGAATTATCGATAAATGATTTTTTTATATCTTTGTTTGAGAAATCATCCATAAATGACTTCATACGACTTATAGATGATATTCGCATAAAAGTTATACAAAAATTTACGTTTTACTAAATGTATATATAGTTTGATAAATATTGATTTAGAAGTGATCGATAATTCTGTCATTTATAACAATTTTAATTAATTTAATTTCATATTTTTTAACTGAAGAGCTTTCAAATTTGTATGAAGTATATCTAGAGGACATTTTATATGAAGAGCTTATATTTTATTATAATGAAATGAGTTTCTATAACAATATGTAAAGGCTGATGGGATTTTCATTAGTTTAGCAAAAAAAAAAAACTCGTAATGAATCCCAATTTTCTTAGGTGTTTTTATTTTCACTATATATTTTTCTTGCGCTTGGTTTATCGAATTGCTTCGAATGGGAAATGGGATCCCAGGCGAGCAGCTGCAATTGCAGCTGAAATTCTTGAAAAGCTTTGCCTGTTGAATGCTTCCAATGCTCATTACTTGTGACTCTCATACACAGGTGCGTGTGCAGTTATTCTCCGTATGTGTATGTGTGTGTGTGTATGTGTGTGTGTGTGTGTGTGGGTGTTTTTTAGTGGCTGCTGTTCCTACCACGCGCCATAAACACATACAGAACGACACGCAGACAGCTACGCATGGGCATTTATTGTTTAGAATAATCTTGCGCTTGATAATGAAAATAGGTCAAATTTTAAAAATACACACACAAACGCGACATTGCGACGTCGCTGTCGACAGCGCTGCTGCCAGCTAGCTGCGTCTCCGCTGCCGTCGCCGTCGCCGTTGCCGTTGCCGTTGCCGATCATGGCATGCGTGTAGATACGACATTAGATAGATACAAGCAGACACACACACACACACACACACTCGTGCAGAGAGAGCCATGGGCCAACGCACCGTGTTCACTAATTGAGCCAGAGCGAGAGCACGCATGCTCAAGCGATGCGTGTGCGAACGAGAGAGCAGACGCTAGAATTTTCAATGCGATCGAAAGTTCAGTTGTTGCTGCCGCTGCTGTTGCTTCCACTAGCGATCCCCTCAACAATAGCCGCAGCCCATGCACCTAATAGGCATTAGACAGCTCTCACTCTCTCATTCACTCTCTCTCTCTCTCACGCTCTCTCTCTCTCTATCTCTCTCTCTGTCTCTTGTTCTGCTTCTGCTTGAACTTCTAGCTTGCAACAGATTGCAACACAAGCGCTTATCTTGCCGCTGATAGTGTGCCCCTTGAGCTAGCTAGGCTAGCCTCGCCTCCTCCCCCTCTGATCACTACGCCCCCTCTGCCCACAATTTCTCTGCCTTTGCCCATATTTACTTTTGACCCATTTCGCGCTACGTTTTATGACTTTTTTCGTTGTTTCTTTGAAGCTACGCAGCTAATTAGACAAGTTAAAGCGATCACGCCTTCAGCTCCACTGCACCCACCCCCCCCCCCCTCCCCTACACCCATGTCCGCTTGGCTAACAGCGCTCAACCAGTTCGAACGCTTTTCGGTGGGGAAGTAAATGCAAATTTTGTTTTGACCATTTGGCAATAACTTCCGCAAAATTCGATACGAAGAAAAAGAAAACCGAAACAAAACGCAAAAAAAAAAAATAAATAAATAAAACTACTCTTAACTGATATATGATTCACCTGGCCAAGACGGGGCAGAGCCCATGTCAGCCAATACTTATGATTCGGCTCGTATTATTATTGTATTAGCGGGCATTATGAATAGTGTTAATGGGGCATCAAATATGAAGTATGAAATATATTTAAATATATCTAACAAATCCATATTCCATTTCATTGATATATCTCATATATTTATGAGATTATTGCAATATGAAATCAACCTTATAGGCAGCATCAGTTTAGACATTTTTAATAATCATCTATTTTCGTATATGCTTACTTTTATATATATATATATATATATATATATATATATATATATATATATATATATATATATATATATATATATATATATATATATATATATATATATATATATATATATATATATATATATATATTATTTATTTATATTGAATATATATAAATATATTCTTGTGTATTACAATATTTGGCTAGAATCGGAATTACGTTTATATTATGATTTCGATATTATATGAAATATAAATTCATTACATTTTGAATAATATATTTTATATGTTATATATGATATATATTAAATATAGATTATTTTTATTTTGGACTAAAAATACCAATTACATTTGCATCTATAATTTATTATCTATCATCTTTATTATATATTTAAAAAAGTCGGCATCAGAACAACCTTTCATTCTAGTCATATTTTTCTCGTAGTCGTGCTTAATATTGAATTCCCAGGGTGCTGTTGCCGTTCAAAACCTTTCCAGACCTTTCTGCATATGTTTCTCTACATCCACTGGCAATCATTACGCCCCAGTACGAATGATCTATATAGTTATCTCACTCTCACTCTATCTATATAGTCAACTTACTCTTACTAAGCACTACCGGGAAGCATGTTTTCTTTCTCTCTCTCTCTCGCTGTATCTCACATCTCTCTCTCTCTTGAATTGAAGGATTCAAGTCTGAGCTTAGTTGGATGCTATATCTGCACAACAACTCTGTAAAAGCTCTCACAGCAACACGACTGTAACAGTAGAAGACTCTGCTGTTAGACAGTGGTGTTACATTCTGCTGTTAGACAGTGCTGTTATGTATATTCTGTTGTTAGCCTCTGTTGTTAGATTCGGGTATTAGCCTTCACAGTATCGCATTATATTATATTAACGATAATATTCATATATATTCATAGAAATCACTGCTTAATTTGACTAATATTAGCCCATATTTTCTATTACATAAATCCTTTAGAAATCAATTTAAAGATTTCCCATACGATCTTCCGCATTCCCCTTTATCAGCCAGCTCCACCGAGTGGCCCCAGCCCATATGCCCCGCTCGCCGAGCAGTGTATTTCGCAAGATATTTAAATGAAAATCTAAAATTCTAAACGCCAAATCAAGTTTGACAAGTTAACACCCATGCGAAACGATTTCGGCTTCAGCATGAGACAAAGTCACGGCCATGGGAAACGTAGCATCAGCATCTCCCAGACTGGCGGCTGAAGAAGCTAAGAATGCAAGCATATTTCAGCCAGGTAGTGTTTAGTTCTGCAAGAGAGCCAGGTCTTGATACTGATTCGATTTGAAAACAAGTGAGAGTGCTACAGTCGGGCTTGACTGTCTGTCTAATACTCGCCCGAAAAAAATAGAATCAATTCAAATATCAATATTTTTTTAATTTGCCAAGCGCCAATAGACAATTTTGAAATCTTTTGCTCAAAAACTCTAAGCTATATAGTTTTTTCTCAATTAGCCACGGCCATATTAGTAAGATAGTATATATAATGTTGTTGGTCAATCTGTAAAGGATCTCAATGAAAAACTAGTTGATCGAATTTGAAGAAAATTTTAATGCAAATGTCTTGAGAGGCATAGCAGTTAGTGGTATGCCGCACCTCTTGTAGGTATATCTAATGAATAGCTATATATTAGGATATATAATTTAAGTATTATATTATATATATCAAGTAAATATATTTGAGAATCTCTAACCAATACACGGATTATGCTATCATCATATCTACATTGATCTATCAGCAAGATTTATCGATCATAGAAATATATAGTTTACTTTTGACTTGCCATGCCCCAACAAACATATTTAAGGACCTGTAAAACAAAAGCAACTGAAAATTAGAGCTATGCCCGATTACTCAGACCATCAATAGGTGAGGCTAGATAACCATAATATCTCTTGTGATATATAATGTCAAAGACATTATTCTATATATTCCAAACATATTCTTTAGCGCTAATATGGCTTCAAATATTTTTTATAAATTGTTTTTCCGCCAATGAGCATAGACCATGTATTTAGTTTTGTATCTATATCTTCTATTTGTATCTTGTATCTCTATCTTGTTGTTGATTCTAAAGCAAACTTCGGTTGTAGCTAAAATTTATTAATAATGAGCTTAACTATGACATCAAAATGTGTTATCAAAATAATATTTTAAAAAATATAAATTTGAATCATAAGGAATTTGGGTTATCTAGCTTACATTGTCTTCATATGATGCATTATGCAAGCCCAAGTCAAATGGTCGATATTTATCGATAAGGAGTTATTGAAGAGTAGATTTAATAAATTACAAAATATAATTTAATTAATAAATTATATATAAATATATACTTTATGCAACTCATCTGTTCATCTTTTCTTTTATTTCAATTCTGGTATAATGCAGATATTTCATAAACACTTAGATCTAATTTGCATAAAGTCTTAATACTTTATTTGTTAAATATAATAAACTTGTGGATATTTGATTGATTTCATGTAAATGATATTGACCAAATTTCAACCGCGATGCATTAGAAATAAATTGATCTCTAAGACTTGAATGCTATGCCGAACAGACTGACAGATGGCCTTGGCAGTTGCTCCTGATCAAGAATATTTTCTAATTTGCCATATCCCAATTATACATTTTTGATGATTTTAAACTCTCAGCTACATTGCTTCTTTTGAATATAACGTGAATATATAATTTTTTACTTTAAGGATCCGCCTTCTAGCTGAAATATCTAAACCTAGAATTGCCATAGGTGGCTGAATGCCCATCAATCCAGACTATAAAATGGGTTAGTTATAGAGAATTTTTGAAGACTTGGGAATTTTAGAGGAAATCTTAAAATGGTTAAATATTTTAAGATTTACAATTTTTAGAGAAAGAAAAAGTCTTTGCCTAACACCTCGTATAAAACTATCCAAATATTTCCAATATTTCTACTGATTTCTATTATAAGTAAACCGCAGCCAATGCGCATTGAAGTAAGGTTACTTAACACATTAGAAAGGAACTGATTTGAAACGATTTTGAATATATCTATGAAGCCTTAACTCTGCTCTATGTTTAGCTATAGACTACACATAATAACTATATATTTATATATATAGATATATATATATATATATTTATTTCTGTCTCTAACTCTTTCTCCTTTTGATCAATTCTATATTCCCAATACCCTTGCTCCATCTATCGGCATTCGTTGCGCAGGAATTATGACACTGAGCCGTGGCCCGTACAGCGAGCTCGATAAAATGAGCCTTTTTCAAGACCTCAAACTCAAGCGACGCAAAATCGATTCAAGATGCAGCAGTGACGGCGAATCCATAGCGGACACATCCACCTCGTCGCCGGATCTATTGACGCCGATGTCGCCGAAGCTCTGTGACAGCGGCACGACGCCAGCGCTGCCGTCGCTGCCGGCGCTGCCAGCGCTGCCATCGGTGACGGTGACGGTGACAACAGCGGCATCCACATCAGCGGCAGCCGCTGCCACCTCAACATCATCATCCACATCATCGTCATCATCATCAGCAGGAGCCACTGCAGCAGCAGCATCATCTTCATCTTCAATGTCAACGACAGCCGGCAGCTGTCCGACCAGCAGCAGCAGCAGCAGCACCATTACCATAACCGCAACAGCAGCAGCCAAGGCAGCCGCATCAGCGGCCGCAGCGGCAGCAGCAGCCGCAGCAGTGGCAGCAACAGTTGCTGCTGCTGCCGCAAGCACAGGATCGGCTGGTGGATCCAAGCATCAACAGACTGAAATCAACTCATCCAGCAATGCGATCACAGCGGCGGCTGCTTCAACAGTTATGTCGCCACCGCCGCCGGCAGCGACGCCTCCGCTGGCCCTGGACACTGGAGGCGGTGGCGGAGTTGAGGCCCTATCGCTGGCATTGAGTGCGCGCGGCACGCCGACGCCGCCGCACAACAATGGCGGCGCCTCCAGCTCGAGCAATGGCAGCAGTCGTCTGGCCTCGCCCGACTCGCTCGAGGAGAAGCCGTCGACGACGACGGGCGGTCGCAGCAGCGCCACGCCCACCAATGGTCTGCTGGCGACCAGCAGCACCAGCAACAACAACAACAACAACAACAACAACAACAACAGCAACGGCAACAACAAGATCAGCAGCAATCTGAGTGTAATACGCTCGGTCAAGGAGGAACGCATCCTGGCCTCGCCCACCAAAATGCTCGCCTACCACCAGCAGCAGCAGCAGCAACAACAACAGCAACAGCAGCAACGGGAGCGAGAGCGCGAGCGAGAGCGGGAAAGAGAGCGGGAGAGGGAGCGGGAGCGGGAGCGGGAAAGAGAACGGGATCTGAAGGCAGCCACGGGCCATGTCACAGTGCTGGTCACACCCTCGCGCATTAAGGCAGAGCCACCGCCGCCCGCCTCGCCCTCCTCCACCACGCAGCGGGATCGAGAAAGAGAACGGGAGCTGGGCAGCTCCAGCTCCATCAGCTCCTCGCAGCACATCAGTCGTGCCAGTCCGCCGATGGGCCAGCATCATGCGCATGCCTACGGCCATCCGCATGCCCACGCCCAGCTGGGCGGCCATGGGCATGGCAGCCTGGCGCCCGCCTCCATCGTACAGACGCATCACTTACACCAGCAGCTGACACAGCCGCTGACGCTGCGAAAGAATAGTCCGCCGCAGGAGCTGCAGCTGCCGCAGTTGGCCATGCAGTCGATGCAGCAGCTAACGCAGCAGCAGCTGCATCTGCACCATTTGCTTGGCCAGCAGCAGCAACAGCAGCAGCAGCAGCAACAGCAACAACAGCAGCAGCAGCAGCAACAGCAGCAGCAGCAGCAACAGTCGCCGCAACATATGCAACAACATTCGCCACATGCGCTCATTCGTGTCAAGAAGGAGCCCAATTCGGGTGGTGGATCGGGTGGGCAGGTGCAGCGGCATCTATCGCCGCACCACCACCAACACCAGCACCAGCAGCAGCAACAGCAACAAAACCAGCATCAGCAGCAGCAGCAGCAACAGTCGCTGATGCACTCAGCCTCGCTGCAATCGCTGCGGCATCCGAGCCGCGATGCCGCAATATTGTTTCGCGTGAAGAGCGAGGTGCAGCAGCAGGTGGCGGTGGCTGCTGCCGCCGCATCGAGCGGACTGCCGCATCTCATGCAACCGACTGCAGCAGCAGCAGCGGCCGCCGCAGCGGCAGCTCAGCGCATGGTCTGCTTCAGCAATGCGCGCATCAATGGCGTCAAGCCGGAGGTGATTGGCGGCCCGCTCTGCCCGTCGCCGCATCCCTCGTCGTCGTCCTCGTCGTCGCAGCTGTCGCCACAAACGCCCTCGCAGACGCCGCCACGCGGCACGCCCACCGTCATCATGGGCGAGAGCTGCGGCGTGCGCACCATGGTCTGGGGCTATGAGCCGCCGCCGCCAACAGCGGGACAGCAGCAGCAACAGCAACAGCAGCAGCAGCAGCAACAGCAGCAGCAGCAACACCAACAGCAACAACACCAACACCAGCAACAACAACAACAGCAGCAGCAGCAGCAGCAACAACAGCAGCAGCAACAGCAGCAGCAGCACCAACAGCAGCAACAGCAGCAGCAGCAACATTGCATGCAAACGGCCTCCTCACCATCGACCGGCTCCATTACGCCTAGCCATACGCCCGGTCCACCGGCTGTGGGTCCGCAGAACAACGAGGAGGCAGCCCAGCTGCTGCTCTCGCTCGGACAGACGCGCATCCAGGATATCCGTCCGCGTCCGCATCAATTCCGCACGCCGCACGCCCTCAACATGGAACGACTGTGGGCCGGAGACTACTCGCAGCTGCCGCCGGGTCAGCTGCAGGCGCTGAATCTAAGCGCCCAGCAGCAATGGGGCAGCTCCAATTCCAATTCCAACTCCAGCGGCAGCGGGCGCTCCCTAGAGGCGCCGCACGAGCCAACGGACGAGGATGATCAGCCGCTGGTCTGCATGATCTGTGAGGATAAGGCTACCGGACTGCATTACGGCATCATCACCTGCGAGGGGTAAGTCGAAGGACGAAAAGACTTGAACTTTATAAAGCTTACATGGATCTCTCTCTCTCTCTCTTCCTCTCTCTCTCTCTCTCTCTCAGATGCAAGGGCTTCTTCAAGCGCACCGTGCAGAACCGAAGAGTCTACACGTGCGTTGCCGATGGCACCTGCGAGATAACCAAAGCACAGCGCAACCGTTGTCAGTATTGTCGATTTAAGAAATGCATTGAACAGGGCATGGTGCTGCAAGGTCAGTATGATAAACAATCTAACAATGAATATACATAGCTATCGAAATCAGAAATCAAGTCGGGAAAATTTCAAAATTTACATTAATTAATCTAAACTAAATGTTATCAAGCAATATCAATCCTATCAAATTGACACCTTATCTAATCCAATATAGCAAGAAATATAAGAGAAAGTATTTTAGTCGAGAGCTTCTTACTTGAAAATAAACTGAACCCTTCTCAAAACTTGACTGAATAAGCTATGTATGAATTATTTACTAGCTTAAATATATATATACTGATTTAAATATATTTCATACATCTGAGAATTACTTTGGCAATAGGCTCAGAGCACTGAAAGATATCCTTGAGATCTATTTGTTTTAATAGTAATTTCTTTCATATAACACCTATAGAAATCGCTTCAATAATATTTGAATCTAGTATTTAAAATACCAAAACTAGAAAATACCCTGAGCACTGCTCGAAGCTCTGAGCTAAGTTCGCAGAATACAAATGATTAACTTGTATTGTGAATGATATATCGAATCAGCTGAAAAGTCTGATTGAAATATATATGTATGTGCATATACTGAAATCTCAATTGCAATAGGCTCAGCGCACTTAAAGATATTTTAGCTTCTATTTTTGTATAGACATTCCCATAATAATGCCGCTCTAATGTCCTGATTGAAATATATTTTCGGAAATCCCCATCAGAAAAAGATAACACGTATTTTTTTTTTTTTTATAGAAATTTCCATAATATTTACACTATAAAAATCGTTTTAATAATATACATAAGTCTAGTATTTTGTTTACCAAGACAAATATACTAGAGGTACTTTAGACTAGAAAATATTATACTAAGGAATTATTAAAGGCAAATTCATTGCCATTCTCAACTTTCAAAAAATCATATCAAAAGCCAAAAGTAGACTGAAAAGATATCAAGTTAAATACCTGAAAAATATATCCACCTATAAATAAAAAATTAGTAAAATCTATTAAATAAATAAAAGTTCCCAGAAAATACCATAGCAAAGCTTAAAATGTTCTAAACAAAATACATTTATCAACAACTATAAAAGTTAGCTTTCATTAAGTAAAACCCAATTTTCATTAGAATATTCATATTATGCACAAGTTTAATTGAATCATTCAATCATATAGTAGGCTGAGCTCTACCAAAAACCTAATTTTACTTTAATATTTCTTACCTCGATCCCTGCTAGCCGTGCGGGAGGATCGCATGCCGGGCGGACGTAATAGCGGCGCCGTCTATAATCTGTACAAGGTAAAGTACAAGAAGCACAAGAAGACAAACCAAAAGCAGCAGCAGCAGCAACAGCAGCAGCAGCAACAGCAGCAACAACAACAGCAGCAACAGCAGCAGCAACAGTTGCTGTCGCCCATACATCATCATCATGCAGCTGGCGGACATGGCCATCCGGCGCAATTGTCACCGCATCATTTGTTGTCGCCGCAGCAGCAACAGTTGGCAGCAGCTGTTGCCGCCGCTGCTCAGCATCAGCATCAGCAATCGAAGCTGTTTCTGGGTCCTGTGCTGAAGACGGAACACCTGCAGCCGCCGCCTATGCACAGTCCGGCACAGCAGCAACATCAGCAGCAGCAACAGCAACAGCAGCAGCAACAATCGTCGCCGCATTTGTCGCTCTCCTCCCCGCATCACGTGCCGCAGCCGCCCAATGTGGCACAGCAGCAACACCACAACCATCACCAGCAGCAACAGCAACAACAACAGCAGCAGCAGCAGCAGCAACAACAGCAGCAGCAACAGCAGCAACAACAGCAGCAACAGCAGCAGCAACAGCAGCAGCAACCATCTCTGCCGGCACATCTGATGAACGGCACCATATTGAAGACTGCTCTGACCAATCCCAGCGAGATTGTCCATCTGCGGCATCGTCTCGACTCGGCCGTCAGCTCGTCGAAGGACAGACAGATCTCGTACGAGCATGCGGTCTCCATGATCCAGACGCTGATCGATTGCGATGCCATGGAGGACATTGCCACGCTGCCGCACTTTAGCGAGTTCCTCGAGGACAAGTCGGAGATCAGCGAGAAGCTGTGCAACATCGGCGACTCGATCGTCCACAAGCTCGTCTCGTGGACCAAGAAGCTGCCCTTCTATCTGGAGATCCCCGTCGAGATACACACAAAGCTGCTCACCGACAAGTGGCACGAGATACTCATATTAACCACGGCCGCCTACCAGGCGCTGCACGGCAAACGCTCCTCGAGCGCCGCCACAAGTCCCAACAATCACAGCAGCAACAGGCACGGCTCGCCGGCACCAACATCGACGCCTACGGCCAGCCAGCTGCCCATGCCGCTGCACAAGGACGATCCGGAATTTGTCAGCGAGGTGAACTCGCATCTGAGCACGCTGCAGACCTGCCTAACCACGCTGATGGGTCAGCCGATTGCCATGGAGCAGCTCAAGCTCGACGTTGGCCACATGGTCGACAAAATGACGCAGATCACGATCATGTTCCGGCGCATCAAGCTCAAGATGGAGGAGTATGTCTGCCTCAAGGTGTACATATTGCTGAACAAAGGTACGTCCGCACTGTCATCAACGTTCTTACACTAGTCATATTGTCCCCTTTGTAACTTTTAGCAGAAGTGGAACTGGAGAGCATCCAGGAGCGTTATATTCAGGTGCTGCGCTCCTATCTGCAGAGCTCCTCGCCCCAGAATCCGCAGGCGCGGCTCAGCGAGCTGCTCTCACACATACCCGAGGTGAGTACTTGACTTCTCTGCTCACCTAATCTCACAGGCTAATCCTCGTCTAATCCTCACCAGATTCAAGCGGCGGCCAGTTTGTTGCTGGAAAGCAAAATGTTTTACGTGCCCTTCGTGCTCAACTCGGCGAGCATAAGGTAGCAAATGCTTGAGCATGGCCTGCTGCCCGCCAGCAATCATCAGCCGGCGCCAAATAAGCGCCAACAGCAACACGAGCAACATCTAACAACAACAACATCATCAACAACAACAACAACAACACCAGCAACAGTAGCAACAACACGTCGCAGATCCCGACCACAACAACAACAACAACAGCAGCAGCAGCAGCAGCAGCAACAGTTGCAGGCACAAGTTGCCCTGTTGCTGGATCTGCCCAAGATCAAAATTGAAATTGGCGCTACAGAGCCACCAACGCCGTCGCCGCCGCCACCACAGCAGCAGCAGCAACAACAGTTGCCGCTGTCGCTGACAACAATCAATACGGCCAGCGTCAATAACAATGCCTCCTCGTCCATACTGAAGACTTCGCTGCTGAGCGGCGCAGCGGCCACGTTGGCTACATTAACAGCAGCTGCTGATCAAATAGCGCGCAACAGCAACAACAGCAGCAATAGTAGCAGCAGCAGCAGCAGCAGCAACAGCAGCAACAGCAGCAGCAGCAACAGCAAGTTGGCAGCAAACAACAGCAACAGATTAGAAGAGAGCAAAAGACTTGAACATCAACAACATCAGCAACAACAACAGCAACAGCAACAACAACAACAACAACAACAACAACAACAGTATACATCAATTCTACAAACGGCCTTAATGTCACAACGTCCAATGGCAACAGCAAAATCAACAGCAACACGAACAACAACACCACCGCCAGCTCATGTGCTGAAAACGGCGGTGACATTGGCCAGCCTAAGTGAAATAGCCACTGCTCAACAGCAACAGCAGCAGCAATTGCTCGCATTGCAGCAGCAGCAGCAGCAGCAGCAGCAACAGCAACAGCAACTTATACTGCCCCGTAGGATAATCAACTTAAACAACAACACTGCCACAAGTCAAGGAGCAATAACAATCACTACCAAGCCGCTGCTGCGACAACGCAATGGCAGCAACATCGTCAAGCACAGCAACAGCAGCTGCCACAGCAGCAGCAACAGTTCAAGTCAGGCGGCAAATGGTAAGCAACAATATATGTGAGCAATAAACGCAGCTAATTTTGAAATACCAATTGCCAGCAGTTGCAACAATAAGAACAACAGCAGCAGCAGCAGCATCAACCGCAACAGCAACAACATCAACAAGCACAATACTGCCCAACGGCAATTGTTGCCGACAGCAGGCAACTGTTGCCAGCACTGCCACAATACATACACAAACCGATGAGCAGCTGTTGCTGTCGGCTGCCACGCCCACGTCATTAACAATGCGCCCAGCAACAATGCAACAATGGACTGCCGTGTCGACGACGACGACGACGACACAAACACAAACTCAAAACCCACAACAACAACAACAACAACAAACAACAACAACATCATCCACAGCACCACACAACAATAATAATAATAATAATAATAATCATAATTTTAATAATAACAATCTAAATAATAATTATACTGCCGCTGCTGCCACGCCCATGCGCCCGCCTACGCGCACGCCCGTGACCTCAGCTTCTGTTACTGTAGTTGTGTTCAAAACAATGTTACCTGATGACTGAATTATTTTAGAATAGTACACTTAAAGCATGTTTTTTATTATCGATTACCGATTACCAATTTAATATCGATTACCGATTACCACTTACCATTTACCAATTACCAACTATTAAGGTTCAACTATCGATTATCGATTATCAATTGTCGATTATCGTTTATCGCTTGCTGATTGCCGATTATCGATCATTGATTATTATTATGATCATTATCATTATCATTATTATTACTACATACATCATGTAGAGCATATTGTATTTTCATGTAATTTTTAATTTTCGCCCTAATTGTTGGAGATCTTAAAAGCCAAAACCTAACCTAACATATAAACAAAACACACAAAGAAAAAATTAAAAAAAAGAAACAAAAACAAAAGTCGACAAAAAAAACCAAGCGAACCAACCCATCCTGTTGCCCTAACCCAACCCTAACATATTCAAAAGACTGCGGACCGAAAATGAAACGAAACAAAATGGAACGGAACGGAATAACTTAGATCAGCAATAACAGCAGCCAGACCAATGAAATGAAATGAAATGAAATGAAATGAAATGAAATAGAATATCCCTGAAATGAACGTACAGAACACAAGACTGCAGAGTATACAAAATGAAAAAGAAAAAAAAAACATTTCAACAAAATACTTGAATGGAAACGCTGACCCACAACAAGACTGCAAACGTATGTGAAACATAATGGAATGGAACACTATTTCTGTTTTGACAGTCTAAGACGAACGCACTGAACATACCGAAGACTGTTGACTGTGAAACGGAACGAAATGGCATGAAACGATATGTACTGAAACGAAATGGAATGGAACAGTTTGGTTTGGTCTAGTTTTGGCTACAAAAAAAAAAAGAAGAAAGTAAATAGATTTTTGTTTTGTGTTGTTCTCATTCGGTTTTAGAACTGAATTCTGTGCTTTTTACGGCATTACGAAGGTGTGTGTGTGTGTGTGTGTGAGAATGAGTGTGTGTATGAGTGTGTGTTGACTTTTTAAACTAAATAAATTATGCTTTTACTATATACATACATTATTTAATAAATATATATGTACACACACACACACACACACACACACATACACACACACATACACACACACACACACATATATATATATATATATATATATATATATATATATATATATATATATATATATATATATATATATATATATATATATATATATATATATATATATATATATATATATATATATAATAATTATAAAAAACTTTTTTTTATATGCAAAATTTTAGAGAGCAAAGAAAAACTTAATTTAAGTGTTAACATTTATTCATATGAAAGTTGATTTAAGATCAGTTAAGATTGAGCTAATCAATTATAGTTGACTATAGCCACACACACACACACACACACACACACCTACACACACACTTGCATACACAAAGATACACACTCATATAATGTCTACAGCTATAAGAATGCATTGTTTTTTTTTTTTTACATATATATCTATATATATACACACAGATCTGAATAGATATATATATATATATATATAACGCAAATCAACCACATAAGGTATATATACATATATACACGCATACATCTAATATATATAAATATATATATTATTATATACATACATAGCAACTAAAGTCGTATTTAGCTAGTTTTTACTGTCCCTGGTTTTTAAGTACTTTTTTTGTAGAGAAATTCACACACACACACAAAAACACATCCATATACACACATACACACACACACACACACACACACATCCATATACATACACACACACACATCCATATCCATACACACACGGGCTGCGCTGCGTGTAACGGGACTTGGGCAAAGGGTGAGCGTGTTGTGGGAGTGCCGAGGGGCGGTTGGCTACGTTTATCGATAAACGATAACATGGCAAAAGCTACAGCAAGCTTCTACTTTAAATTATTTAAATGGCATATTATGTAACGTTAGTTTAATCAACACAAACACACACACACACACACATACACCCATACATCTAAGCCTAAGCTAATCTAATATAATATTAATTAAATAATTGAGACGATGATGAAAAATGTGTGCATACAAAGTTATACAACTGTTTATTATTATTTAACTTTTTTTTTTTTTTTTTTTTTTTGTATGTTTGTATGTATCTGTCCTGTACACCAACAAAAAGAAGAGAAAGAAGAAAAAGAAAAACCTAATTCTAATTATTCATTTATTTTTTTTGTATTCATTATTATTATTATGTATGTATATACCTATATAGTATATACATATGCATACTAAACATAATTATATCGCATAGTACATACAAAAAACTATTCATATATATATATATATATATATATATATATATATATATATATATATATATATATATATATATATATATATATATATATATATATATATATATATTATATGGCGAATGCGTCGTCGTCGTAATAAAAAAGAAAACAAAAAAAAAAAAAAGAACATAAAACTGAGAGAAACCAACATACATAAGGAAAACTGCCTGAAATCGGGCTATCGATCGATGCCGTTTGTTATCGATATCGATGTCGCACTATCGTTTATTGTAAATGTATTAATTTTGTTGATTTTTTTGCTGTCTGTATACATTTTTTTTAACAACATTTTTAATAAATGTAATTCTTAAATAATTTCCCTTTTCGTTTCTTATTCGTTCGTAGCTCTTGCTGTCCCAATTTTTTTCCAAACAAGCTTTTTTTATTTTTTCTAGCAAATCGAAAACAAGTTGTCAAACTAAATTGTTAAAAATTTCAAATATTTTTATAATAATTATAATATAATATTTTTTTATTCAAATTGTCCTTGTGGCGCTTGAACTGAAAAATTTACAATTGCAAAAAATGTTGCATACTTTTAGGGGCGCCCAATGTGGACAATTCTCAAGTTGAAGATGTGCAAAACAAATGTGAACTGCATTGCAGATTCCTGTTCAGGGTACACAAGCAAATCAATTGGTAATGAAATTAAATGTATTCCCAATAATTTCTAGCAAAATATGCAACTATGATTTAGGAAATTCTGAAGAAATGCATAGAATAAAATGTTCTACATTTTCTAAATTTTGCATATACTCAAAACCTGCCTAAAATGCAAAGATTTAGATTTAAACGGTCCACATATCGAAAAGTGGAACTTAACATCTTGAACAGTTATTTATTATTTAGTTATTCCAAAGTCTAATACATCATTACATTCACATTCTCGTCTATATCTTTCTAACTAGCTAACTGTGTTTACTTTTGTCTATTTCGAACATAGAGAAAAATAATTGTAACAATTTCTCTTCTTTTTACAAGACAGGTTTTGGCAAAAGTTGGCAAAGTTTTTCATAGATTTTCATATCCCCAGCTTTGAACCGAGCCCAAAAAACAACAACAAAAACAATTCCCAAAGCCTTCCACATAAACGAAGCAAATGCGCTCTCTCGCTCGCACATACAATGCACACACACAGAAACACACATATATATATACATATATATATACAGAGAATATAAAAGATAAAGAAAATGAATAATGTAGCTAAGAGAAATGTAATTACGTTTAAAGCAAGAGTCTGACATAAAATTGCCTTCAAGAGACAAAAAAAAAAAAAAAATGAGTTAAGAGAAAAGAAAAGAAAACAATGAAAAAAGAAAAGATTTTCAGTTTCAATTTTTTTTCTTCGCATATGAAACGCAGCAGTTAATAAAAATACATAAGAGTACATAGAGGAGTATATAACTGTATATGCATTGTATGTATTAATGAAATATATGAAATACGATTACGAATACGAATAATTAAATAATGGAAAAGTAAAGTCAACATTATATATATATATATATATATATATATATATATATATATATATATATATATACTATATATATAAATGGTATATAGATGCGTAAAGAAAAGTAGTAAAAGAGCAAATGATAATGATGATGATGATGATGATGATGATACCATATTTTTGCACTGTGTGTTAACAAATAAGTGTTAGGCCATAAATTGTCATTTTATTGCAATGCATTTGAGCTAGAAATATCCTCCTCCCCCCATCCACTCCACATTCCCTCTATCATTCCCATTCGTTCAGTTACATATATAGATATACATATACATATATATATAGAGGATTAGACATTGACAAGCGAACCGTATCGCATCCAAAAGAAAAACCTCCCAGAATTAGGCCAGGCCATTTTTTGTAGACTAGCAAGTACATTACTTCAATATGCTCTTATGTCTTTGTAAATAACGAGTAGCGAGTAACGAGTAACGAGTAACGAATAATGAGTAGCGAGTAACGTTTATGCAACACACGCACTAGATATACTGTTAGAAATGATTAACGTAAAGAAAAGAGAAACGGAAAGCAAAACACTTTGCTTTTGCCCCGATTAGCTAGCTAATTTTTAATAAAACACATTTACAAGAGTTGACACATTCACATTCACATTCACACACACTCACTCACACATACACACACATAGACACATGTAGACGATCCTAAGTAGTATTCACTCAGACCACAGGCAGCACTCGCTAAGCATGATATAAACAATATTCGAAGCAGAACACTTGAAGCAAATAATCTGTTTCAAAAATGCTCAAAGAGAAAATTCTTAAATATATATAAACATATATATACGAAATCAAAAATTATAAATAGTTATGGAGCGTGTGTTATGTGTATGCCAGCTAAAAGGGGAGTACATACTTTTTATGGTGCTTAACTCGATCAACAACCCCCTACAACATAATCGATAACGACAACCGATCAACACAACAACTCAAAACAAATGGGACTGATGCAATAAAAGCTAATAAACACACACACACACACACACACAATATATATATATATATATATATATATATATATATATATATATACATATATATTATATCTGGCATTTTTTCAACATTGAAAACGGAACACAAAAATATATATTAAAAAAATAAACAAGGTAGATCCTTACAAAAAAAAAAAAAAAAAAAAAAAAAAAACAACATAAATCAATGAAAGGATAGAGAAAACGTCGTCCTGCTAAAAATGCCATTGTTACTCTTAAAAAAAAAAAAAAAAAAAAAAAAAAAACGAGAAAATCAAGAAACATTTTTTGTGTATAAGTAACAAAAAATAAAAAAACAAAATAAAAAATTGAGAGAATAGCTATTAGATAAAATGTTTTTTTTTTTTTCGGCAGCATAGGCAAGGACTCTACTTGCTGTACGAGTGTCCAGGCATAAGGACTGGCTCAAGCGTTTTATATAAATATATACAACACACACACACATTAGCATATATATACATATATATATACATCATATTTTGTTTAGTTTTTGGAATTTAAATTAAATGTTACTTGATGGATTAGCGAAAAATGGAAATGGAAATGAAAAATGATATAATTTTACATTGATGTAAATGGGCAAAGGAAATCGAAATGAAATGTTAGCAAAATATAATGAAAAATATAAAACAAACCAAATAAATATAAAATAAAGCAAAAATAATGAAACGAACTAAGCCCAAAATTGACAAGTTTTAAAGCACGATTCGAGACACACACAAACACATACACACATTTAATAAATTACACATTGTATTAATAATAACATTAATAATAATAATAATAATATAAATTAATGAAATGAAATGTATTTACGAATAAAGTTAATATTATCACATGAAATGTGCACATTTGGAATTCATTTAATTTTATCGTCCAGTCGTGGGCTCTCAATTGCTTATTTTATGATTTTAGCTGTGAACTGCGGCTGCAATACGATCTTGAACTGTTTCTTTGGTCGGATTTGGTCCACCTCAGTGTAAAAGTCTCTGCAAGATATATATGTATTCACAACAATTAATTGCCTTCTTTTATATAATGATAATAAGTTCAGTGCAACATACTCCTCGTTGGCCAGCGTCACATTGATGCGAGCGGTGGAGACGCGCGTTGGCCGTATGGCGCCAAAGAAATCTGTGATGGGCACCTTTTGTGGATCACGTCTGTATAAGTCCTTGCGAACGCCGACAGTCGAGATGCAGACGCGCTTGGGACACACTTGCAGCTGCAAACAGGCAAAAGAAACTTTTGAATTAGCTCAGTTAAGGATCACACTGGCTGCTTACAAATTCGCCAATTGTACGCTTGCTAAATGGCTGCACCTTCTCCAAAAACTCCAGTGCATAGTAGGTGTAGCGGTCGATCATGTAGACGCCAATCGAGGGATCGACATGATGCTGCAAAATAATATTTGAAAAAAATCTTTGTCAAACAGAATAAACAGCCGCTCTCACCGATAGCGAATCCTCGCCCACTAGGCTGCTAGCTACAGCTAGAACGTTGGGCGATGTAAACTTCTCGTACAGCGACGCCGCCTGGCAAGTGTCCACCATAAAGAAGAGCTCGTTGTAGCTGGAAGTGAATAAGCGAAGCAGCTAAGCGCCATACATACAATTTCATATTCAACTCTTACCGTTTCTTCTCCCACATTTGCTGTATGCCATCGGCCAGTTCCTGGCTGGTGATCTCCTCAGAGTCCTGGAATTTCAGAAAGCCATCGCCGCCATGTCCAGTCAAATAGATGAGCACGTTGCTGCCTGCATCCGAGAGCAATTTCTTAGAGCGTGCGGTGCCGTTTTGTGTGCGGCCCGTTAGCAGGCGGACAAAGTTCTCGACGGTCACCTCGTAGCCACGATAATCAACCTCCACGTCGTCGCCATACACATTGATATGCTGATTCGCATTGTTATACACCTGTCCAGGTCGCGGATTACGCGCATTGCATGCCATATCGTCGGCAATCATCAAAATGATCTGAGAGTCAGGTATGCCAAGACGCTTGACAGAGCGATAAATGGACAATACATTGGCCACATGACGATAATTGAACCAGAAACGCGATGCATCCACCAATACAGCCCAGTTGTTCGTATGGGTCGAACGTTGCGCGGCGTCTACATAGGCTTCTGGCAGTATTGAGGTGTCCTATAGAAGCCAGAGAAACAGCAATATTAATTTGCAACAGTATTTTCACTATTTCACTTTACTCACATGTTCAGCGGCGTAAATTTGATTAATAGCGAGCGCCAGTAGAAGTGCTTTGTATAACATATTTATAAATTTGTATTTATTATATCCCCAATACATTTTTGTGTGCCGGCGTTGAGCCAACCCTGTTCCTGTACAGAGCTGCCAGTTGTTTTGTGCTAGGCAACAGCTGACAATGCTGCCAGTGTTGTCATTCACCTTACTGGCAACGCTCAGCTATGTGACAACACATATTGTTAAATGCCAACATTTTCCATGCCAATTCTTTCAAACTCAAATGACTTTAATGAACCAATTCTTCCATAAAACATATAGTTCATAGGTTTAGCTTTCGGATGAGAGTTAGCATTGTGGCTGAGGTCAGCTTTAAGGGTCATAAAAAGCGAAAGAAAAATGCCAATGGCGTTCTCATACAATCCAATATGGCGTATAAATGACGCTGGCATGTAGGCCGAAGCAGACGAAGACGAAGAGAGAGAGAGAGAGAAACGGAGCAATAAACAGCACGTCAGCCGAAAGCAGTTCGTACACATACACTCATAGACACATATAAATATGACCACACATGAGTATGTGTAAAATGCATATTGAAATGTAAAATGTGCTTTTACATACATATTAGTGTGCGTATATGAAAAAAGTACAAAGGTACTTGGCTTTTCTCATGGCGAAACTAAAGAAAATTAACCAACCACACTGCTTATGAAAACTCTCTGAATTCGCCGCAAACATCTCGCAATCGCGATCGCATCGTTCGCACTCTCGCTAACTGGCTCTCGTTCTCTCTCTTTCTCTTTCAATTCCTCTATATCTTTTCTGTTCTTGATGATTCTCGCTCTCTGATTCACGTGGGTTTCCAAACGAATGCATGAATATGGGTTTGGTTTCTCTTAGTCTGGGCGAATATTGAACATGTATTCGAGTGTGTATGTACATGTATGTGTTTTTCACCATTTAGTGTTGAGCTTGAGCTTTGCCGGAAGTTTTCTTTTCATTTTTCATCCGTTTCTTGTTATGCATTATGCCTGCCCATTGATATTCGCATATTGTCGCTTCTGCTTTGCCTTGAGATTCATGGCTGATAGCTGCGTGGCATTTGTCGGCCATTGCGTTTTCCAATTTCTGTTGCCTTCAGCGCTTAATACATACATACATATGCATGCATGTGTGTGTGAGTGCTGCGAATGTATGTACATGTTCGTATCTATGCATGTATGAATGTACATATATACATTAATGTGTCTGCCAGAGCCCACAATTTCTACTTGCCATATTTTTTTATGCACACATACATACATACATGTGTATATAATTACAGATATACGTACTCTATGTATCCACAGGCATTTAAAGGTGGAATCAATGGAGTGGGCGAGCTACGAAAGCCTGCAGAAAACAATTAAAAGGCGACTTTTTCCGTTCATATGTATGTGTGCATGGGTGTGCATACATACATACGGCTGCATGTGTGTCATGTGCTTGATTTTTGCGTACGTATGAATATGTGTATGTGTGTGTTTGTCTCTACATAAATTGCGTATGCATGTGTTTGTGCACCAATTTATCGATATGCTTTGTGCTTGTTCAGATCGCTATTTACATAACAATATTTGTTTTTCTATTAAAGGAGGGTAATAAGAAATTGATATCTACGGAATTTAAATATGGAGCATATGTATGTAAATAATAAATATATATAGATTTTATTTAAGTAACTCATGATAGATCACAATTAAGAAGGAGCTTCAGCTATGACCTTGATCCTTGATCCCCACGAATATCCTTGACTTTATCACATATTTACTGCCAGCAGCTTCTGCATGCGCAACAGTATGATAAGCTGGCAACGCAGAGAGATGGAGCTACGCAATGTCCTAGTTTGGTCCTTCCTTTTGACCTTGACCCAGTTGAAAGCGTATTATATTCGATTATATACAAACATGATATAGACTTGTGAGAAAAAACCTTTGTTGAAACACAATTATTGTTAACAGACGCCCAGATATGTACATATTGTGGTCTATTGATTTTCCCTTTTCCCTTTGCCCGCGTCCAAGTGGCACAATGAGCAATTTGCAGGGCAATTAAGTTGGCCTTTAACCCATATAAAAACACACACACACACACACACAGATACGCACCTGCATTTCTTTGCGTGCGCGTGTGCGTGTGCGTGTTAAAAGGAAAACTGGACTCTTAGCCTGCCACTTGCAGGATTCTCCACTTCACTCAGCGTCGCCAGCTAGAGGGCGGCACAATAACAAAACAAAACATGAATAAAAAAGAAAGAAAGAAAGAAAGAAGAATGAACAAAATAAAGCTAAAAGAAAAATAATTGAAAAGAAAAAGCGAAAGAGCAACATCGTGTGCTTTCGTCGTGCTTTCGTTTAACAACACAAATGTCTAAAGCAATAACGGAATATAAATATATGTACATATGTATATGCGTATTTCAATAGTTAAATTGTTGCTTTGCTGTGAAAAAATAAAAATAAATAAAATGCAATGCATCCGTTCGGGACTTTAGTACTTGCGCCATATTTAAATCAAAATCCAGTGCCTCTTTCATTTCCGATTAAAACACGCCAAACTAACACAAAAGAGAAGAGTGACAATAGCAACAGTGGCACCAACAGCAGCTGAGGTGACTGTGGTGTCGGCGGCGGTGGCGGTGGCGACGGCAGCAGCAGCAGCAACTGTTAAAGAAAATCAGCGACAAAAGCGATATGAATAAATGAATTTGCATACGAAAAGGCACAGCGAAAACTCAGCAGCCACATCAGGCGAATCGAAGTACATAATATTGTATGCCGCCATAAGTTGCTTGAAGTTTTTAGTTTTTAGTTTTATTGCTACCCCCAGCCGAAAACGAAGCATTTGCTCTTAGCTGTAGTCCTTGCAGTCGATGTCGTGCACCAGGCCAAAACCAGCAACGCGGCAGAGCACAAAACAAGTAAGCGTAGACAAGTTTCAGCGCACAACGACTTGTGCGTGCCCTACATCTAGCGCAAGTTGTCAAACTTTTCAAGTCTGCTGTCTAAAACGGATAGCCGGTCTGTATGTGTATGTGTGTGTGTGTGTGTGTGTGTGTGTGTATGTGTATGTGTATGTGTGTGAATGCGTGCGTCTAAGCAATGTAGCACGAATGTCAATAGACAACAACAATGATAACTATCAGGCGCGATATATATCGATAATATTACATTCTCGAGCTGTTTAATTAATTACTAAAATACTTTTAAAATAATCTATTTATGTCCTTTCAAAGCATTAATTAAGGTTGTTTCAAGTCTGGGCTAGTGTGTAGGGTATAAATGTATCTCAGAGATAGCACTTACATGTGGTCGAGTCAGAGTCAGCGGCGAATACATATTTCGCCGCTGTGACGCTCTCTTGTTCTCTTGTTCGCTCTCGCTCTCTTTGGCATACTGTGCGCTGCCATTTTGCCTTGTTATTTCACTTCGTACCGTGTTTGCGTTCACAACTCTGTCGGTTCGGGTTCTGCATTTTATTTTATTATTATTATTTTTTTTTTGTTTTTGTCTGCTTTGGATTGTGCAGTTTTTTCGTACATTTGTATATAAAACTGACCGCGTTTCCACCGACTTTGAATTTATTAACGATTGCGGATTGATTTCGGTACAATTGAATAACAATAAATGCGGAAAATTCGCAAATGATGCGAAGGCGACTCTGAAAAAAGAGAATTAAGTAAGTATCGTCGTTGTGGCTATGTGCCCGCTGTGTATGTTGGTGTCTGAATGTGTGTGCATGTGTTGCTCGGGTGTGCGTGCGAGAGCTGTTTATGTACATACACACATACATCGAAATCTTTGCAAATATGCGTATATGGCAAATCATTCGCAAACAAAAATGCTCCCATGCATAATTAAAAAGAAAACTCGAAAATCATACAAACTGTTCTAAACCAAAACAAATTGCCTAAGAACAACAAATCAATGCTATCAGCTCAATTTAAATTGGCAATTTATTTATCACCGACAACCTAACAAATAAATCAACTGGTGTACCCTTTTCAAATGCTAGTCGTCATCTGTGGCAGGTGAATCTTCTGTGCAGCTGCTTAACCCGGCCACCTGCAAGCAGGTTTAGGCTTCCGACTCAAACAAGACGATCTAGGCGCGTTTCATGATTTTTGATTTTCAATTTTCAATTAATTCAAAACTGAAACTTAATATACCCTAAATAATAATTAAACAATTTTATTTGAATTCAAAATATTTCAAAAGGCGCTAATTTGTGGATTCAGTGTGACCAAGAGTTGTAAAAGTAAATCCTTAAATTGAAAATTGTCAGTGCAATAAAATGGCAATTGATCAACAAAGTTATCAATTTTGGCAAATTAATAAGTTGTTTACATTTTATTTTGTGTCACTTAATATGAAACGGAGCTGGTATAAATATTTATCAATATAAAGTGTGTTCCTTTCTAGTATTTGTCTTTCATTTTTTTTTTTTTTTTTTTTTTAATTTAGTGATTAGCATCTCCTTTAGCCGTTTATACATTTGATCTAACCGTGATCCAGTTCTGCGAGATTGCAAACCAGCACGTGCGTAGCTCAAAAACGAAAAGCTCAAATCCCTCCAATGAATGCACCCAATACAAAGTTCAGCATATACATTTGCCTTCTAGCTGCAGGCTGCATGTCAGAGATCCAGTCAAATTTGATTTTATAATTTGCAAATGTAGCTATTTCCGCAGCCATAAAACATCGAAACGGTCAAAATTTAGATATCGATGTTGTGAACGATACTCTAGATGCTATCGATATTTTTTACCCCTACATCTCTGCGTGCGGCAACGCTGTGCAGCAGCATACAACTAGAAGCCAGATTTGATCGACAAACATTTTAAAGAAAACTAGACAACTGTTTGTTTCCATTATTATTATTTATTTTTTTTTTTTTTTATTACCGTCAACGTAAAAGTAAGAGTAGGCACTTTTTGAACCGAAAAGAAAAACGAAAGAACCTAAAGAATACGAAAGGCCCGGGACCGCGGCTGATACGTTCGCGTATGCTTATGTGTTTACAACTGCATGTAGGGTTCAATTCTGTTAATTTCTTATTTTTTGCATACACTCGGTATGTATGTGTATATTTACAATTTATTTTTGTATTTATTATTATAATATTAATTAATAATAATAATTGTTTTGTGTATTAATATGTGTACTTCATTTTAATTTTGTGATTTGCGATTTGCTTTTGTTTCCTTTATTCGCTGTTTGTTGTCGCTGTCATTTCTGTTTTAACTTCCACCGCCTTCGTTGCAGAGGGTGGTGGCGGCTTCGGCTTGTCATTTAACGACGAAGAGCTGCTGTCTTAGTGTGCGTGAGATTGTGAACAACGTTCGCGTGTGTGTGAGTGCGAGAGTGACGTTAAATCCGTTTTGTGTTCTGTATTTGTGTAAGTGGAAGTGGGAAATGGAGGCCGATTTTCTCCTGTATTTATGCTGCTGCTGGTGCTGCTTATACAATTGCAGCCCAAGAATTGCACAGACCAGGCGAAGGTCGTGTTTTACGTGCTCGAGATTTTCACTGTAAATGAAAGCTATAGCGCCCAACTGTGCATGCATATTGCCAACAACAACAATTTAACAAACCAATTTAGTGACTCTCTCGCTCTTTGCTCTCTATTGGCAGGCAACGCAAAAAAAATGGCGCCTGTCATCTCACGTCACGCGCGTCGTCGCTGCGTTTATTGCGTCCAATAAAGTGACAGGATCAGCAGGCTAAATGCTTAACGTGTCTCTCTAATTTTTACTTTTTCTTCAGCTTAATACTGTGTATGTATGTGTTTTTTTTTTTTTTTACTGTAATTGTTGGCAATGTTTGCTCGCCGCAGTTGGTGTTAGCAGCGACGCTCCAAATTCGCTTTCTGCCAATGAATTTGCTGCGCTCACAATTTGAATGCTTGTATACTCCGCGCTCTCAGTAGCTCGTAATGTTAGGTTTTTTTTTTTCAGGCGGCCCCAGCTGCTGCTGCTGCTATTGTTGTAGTTATTGCTTTCAAACTCGTTTGGCTTTTTGGCTGCCATTCGTGAAGGAGGGGCAGCAAATGTTGACGGGTTGTAAGTGTACTCTTTGTATGTATGTGTGTGTGTCCGTGTGACAGTCTGTGCGTGTGTGTGTGTATGTGTGTAAATATTTTGCAATTCTAATATAGCTGTTGACATGCTTCCCTTTCCTGTTCCTGCTGCTTGTTACCAATTTTTGTTTACATCTTTTACAGCGTCCACATGGCGTATGAGTAATATTTTTATTAAAAATATATTAAAATTACTTACTTTCCATTTTGAAGAAAAGTGTCAATTTAGTATACCATTAATTAACATATTTATATATATGTATATTCTTCAATAATTCTTCGCAGGTAGTCAACAAATGGGACCAAATCACAACGACTTAAAGTGTGTTAAAGTGCAGCTAGAGACTTTCAAGATTCGGGCCGAGCACGAACAGCGGCAGGAGCTGCAGCTGGATCCGGTGGACGAAGCTCAAGCGTCATCAAAATAGGAGCGTCGACATCGTCGACTGCAGCGTCACCAGCATTGCCCAGTGACCGCTCGAGGATGTCGGCGCGTAAGCCACTGACAGCAGCATCGACAGCAGCAGCAGCAGGGGCAAAGGCGGATAACAATAATACGTCGCTCACAGTTGAGGCGGACGTTGCTCAGGGTGGCGAGGATGGTACAACGGTAGTCGCACCGACTTTAGGAGGAGACACATCATCATCAGTACCAGGCGTAGTACTCACTGATGATGCAGCTGAGGAACAGGACATGGACAAAGAAAGAAATTCAGACAATGGAACACCAGACCGAACAACTGATCCCTCGCCTCTGATAACGGAATGTGGAACTCCACGCAGATCCTGCTCCGACGCCGCCAAGAATATACGCATCACGCGCCATTCGTCGCCGCTATTGTTGTTCAATTCTTCGCCAACAACGACAGCCAAGCGGGAGGCACGCGACACCACTGACTCTGGGATGACGGCAATTGGCAGTGATAACGATGAGCTGCCCAGCGGCAGCAGCCAGAAAGTTAATGTGCAGCAGCAACGCTCCCGCAAGTCGATCAAAGAGCTAAAAGAAGCCAAAGAAGTAGCCGCCAAGCCAGTTGAGGAGCTGCTGGTTAAGGAGGAGGAATCCGCCGATGCCATTGACATGCTTGAGCAGGAGGCCGCCAACGAGCCGAAAGAAACAAAAGACACAAAAGACAATGCCAATGCCAATGCAAAGCCAAGCGATAGGGATAAGGAGAAGGACGTCAAGGACTGCAAGGAGAAGGATAAGGAAACCACACCCACACCCACGCCCACAACAACAACAGCAACAACAACTGTAGCCACCGCTGCAATAGCCACAGCATCAAACACTTGCAATCGCGTCACGCGCAAAGCGCACGCCCAGGAGCTGGCGCTGGCCAACAACAACAACAATAGCAACAACAACAACAATACACGGGTTACCCGCAATCGCCGACAATCATCGACGGTCAACAACGAGCCGCAGTTGCCGGCGCGCGGTCGTCGAAAAAAGGCCGCGCCGCCAGAGCCCAAGGAGCAACAACAGCACCAGGTGCTCAAGCGGAAGCGTTCGGACGATGACGCTGAACTGGGTCTCAAGTACGCCAAGGTAGAGGTTAAGGTCGAGGAGGATGACCACGAGGCCGCTGATGAGACAAAGGCTACGCTGACCATTAAGCTGGAGCCACCGGACGGCGAGGAACAATCCGCCCAGTGTGCTCCATCACCAGCTGCCACACCCACTCCTACGCCTACACCCACACCCACAACACAATCGGCAAATCGACGCGGTCGCGGCAGACCGCAGACAAAGAATACGCCCGTCACATCTGCGGCTAGCACGCGTGCCACGCGCAACAGCAAGGCGGGCTCACCGGGATTGCTGCCCGTCGGTGGCGGAACGGCGAGCACTCCGACGACGACGCCTGCGGAACCAACGGCGCCCAAGCGGCGTCGCGTAGGCTCTGCAAATCGAAGTCTGTTGGCTGCCAAGGCAGCATCGGTAAGCACCAGCTCGCTGGCTACCAGCTCAACGGGTGGTGCGGCCGGCGACGAGGACTCAAAGGACAGCCTGGCATCGACCTCCATGGATGAGCATTTGCTGGCTGTAGAAGACATCAAGCAGGAGAAGGTAGTGAACGATTTCGAGGAGACTCTGGATGTGAAGAGCATGGAGACAGATTCGACGGAGGTGACTGCATCCACATCCACTGCGGCCAATGGTATTGAGCCACTGACCGTGGACATCATCGAAACAACCACTGAGAATACACAAGAAAAGTGCGAGAATGTGCCGCCCGAAACTGATGGCGACGGCGAAACTGTTCTAAATGAGGATGGCAAAGCGCCGTCTTTAAGTCCGGAGCTCATAAGTGAAGGAGTCAGCGCGATTAGCGTCAAACAGTTCTATAAGAAACCCGAGTTCCTGGCTAACAATCTGGGCATCGAGAAGGATCCGGAGCTGGGCGAGATTGTGCAGATCGCAAGCGAGACAGAGACTCCGACAGCAAAAGCAGTTGAGGTTGTTGCCACGGCTGATGAGGAGACAGTGCCGGCGGAAGGATCTGAGCTGGGACCGGACACAGAGTCGGAGGATAAACTAAACGAGTCCAGCACGACTATGGATGAGCTGCGCGTTGATGACAGCGATGACACAGATATGGAGGCTCAGAAAGCGACACCAGTTCCAGAAACGGTAGCCGAGGTGGTAACTGTAACCGAAGTTGAGAGCTCGCCGAGCGAGCTGAATGGCGAGGCCAAAGAGGAGGAGCTGCCATCAAAAGAAGAGAACGATGAAGATGACTATGAAAGCGAGATTATGGCACAGCTGGCCAAGGAGGGCGTCGTCGATGCTAGTGGCAATGCGTTAAGCGCCAGCAAGAACAATCAACAGCAGCAGGATCAAGATCAGGATCAGGATCAGGATCAGCTGACGGCGTCCAATGAGGAATGTGATACAGCGCCGGAGTCGGAGCCGCTGTCAGAGCAATCCACGAAAAAGGCGAAGACTGAAATTGTGCTCGCTATGGATGTTGAGCCACTGACCGAAGAGCAGGAAGCGGCAGCGAATGCTGTGGCCGACGACGACACCGATATGCAAATACTAAACGCCGAAGATTGCGCTGAGTATCCCGAAGAGAACAAGGAGAATGTGTCTACGGCGACAACAGATGCGATTGCTATTGCCGCGCCAGTTAGTCCGGAATCAGTGATGGAACTGGAGCTGGCTCTGAAAGTAGAGACGGGCACCAAGCTGGAGCAGGAACAGCTGTCCGAGCTGGATGAGGAGAAACCATTGGCTGCCGTCGCTGCCGAGCAGAAGCAGCAACTCCCCAAAACGGAAGCCAATGGAAAGCTTAAGCTGTCGCTGGACAGCGACGATGAGCTGCGTCGCGAGAAGGAGCGACACCTCCAGCATCTCGGCCTGCTCACGCACCAGGCCGCCGAACAGGTACGTCAGGAATTCATACACACGCACACACGTGCTGTGCACCACCAGCAGCAGCAGCAGCATCAGCAGAGCGGCAAGCGGTCAGCGGGCAAGGGAGGCAGTGCATCGCACATCGAGTCGAGCGGCACACTGAAGACTGTTATCAAACTGAATCGCAGCAGCAATGGCGGTGCCGGTGGCGCCACTGGTGTGCCAACTGGCACTGTGGTGCATGGCGCTGCCATCTGCCCAGTCGGAGGAGGAGGAGGCGGCCTGGCCACGAGCGGCACAACAGCTTCAGGCAGCAGCAGCAGCAGCAGCATAGGCAGCGCCACACGCAAAGGTGGCATCGCTGGCAATGTGGCTAGCTCGGCGCACGGCGTGCGTCGCCAGTCGCTCAAGATGACATTCCAAAAGGGGCGTGCACGTGGACATGGCACCACCGATCGTGCGGCCGATCAGCACGGGGCCCATGCCGAGGACTCCTACTACACCATACAAAATGAGGTAAGGCAGGCAGCGAGCTCTAGCTAACTTATGATCATTAACTAATAATCTCTTATTTTCCTTTCATTTGCAGAATGAAGGTGCGGGCAATCGAAACAATTTGAATAACGCGGGTAACGCGGGGCGCAAGACAACTAACCGCTTTAACAACCATAATAACAATCAGCAGCCACAGCAGCAGCAGCAAAAGCAACAACAACAAACAGCAAAACAACATCAACAACAGCACAACAATGCGTCCTCCAAAAATTGCCTGGGTTGGTGGCCGAGTGTTTGTTCGAGTGTTGCATTTGTTATTGTTTTTGATTTTGTTGTGTTTGTCTTCGCTTGATGTCTTATTAAACTAATCTGAATATAGCCTAGTATCTCTTAGTTAATTCATCATAGCCGTAGACTTCAATTACAATGAATTAGTTGTAGTCTAATCTGTATTAGTTAAATGAGTAAACTTGAAATTAATCTAAATCTATTGTAATCTGTATTACTGATAACTATAGTTGAGTCCATATTATTGTTTGATATCCAATTAATTTTAATCTTCATTTGTCAATTCAGCATAGCATAAATGTATTTTAGTCTCTATTAGTTAATGCATCATTCCATTGTTGCACTATTAATCTAAAAATAATACATATCAAGCTTTTTATAGCTTTAGCAGTATTAGCAATGTAACTTTAAAGAATTTACACTTTTCCTATGCCAGACAATTGCTCAATTGCTGCTAATCAACTTATATATAGACTAATTAGGGCTTTCCAGTTATTAAATGGTATTCGTTGTAACTAATTTTACTTATTTAGTTTCGTTAACTTAATGTACATCATTTGAATATCATAAATATGTAAATGTTTTTTGCGTAACACAGATTCATCGCACTCGGAAGGTCATGGCGGTCAGGTAGAGCACGGCTTCTATCAAATGGTGAAGAAAGATGAGAAGGAAAAGATTCTGATACCGGAGAAGGCGTCTTCATTTAAGTTCCATCCCGGTCGCCTGTGTGAGGATCAATGCTACTATTGTAGCGGAAAGTTCGGACTGTACGACACGCCCTGTCATGTGGGCCAGATCAAGTCTGTGGAGCGTCAGCAAAAGATACTCGCAAGTAAGTTGCATGCTGCAGCACGCTTTAATTCTGGCTTAATCGCTCATTCAATTTACAATTTGCAGATGAGGAGAAACTGACTGTGGATAATTGCCTGTGCGACGCTTGTTTCCGTCATGTGGATCGTCGTGCCAATGCACCTTCATACAAGAAACGTCTCTCGGCGCCCGGGCACCTGGAGACGGGCAGCGCAACTGGCAGCAGCGGCGGAAACGGCAACAGCCTGGATAAGCATGGATTCGTTGGCGATGTGGCCGATGCTGAGTTTGCGTCGACTTCGTCCGGCGCCGTCTCCGGATCGGCGGCGCAGCGTGCTTGCGCCGTCAAGGACTGCGCTGATACTGCCAGCCATTCGCTGCGTCGCAAATGCGTGCGCAAGAGCGTGAAGAAGTGCCTGCTTAATTTCGAGATACCGCCGGGCACCTCGAGCGTCTGGCTCTGTGAGCCCCACTACAACACTGTCATTCAATCCTCGGGTTGTGTGCTCTGCAAGCGTCGCCTTGGCAAGAATCACATGTACCACATTACCTCGGTAAGCATCGATGCAGGCTTCTAATTCAATCGCATACTAATTTTTGATTACTCAGCAGGACACAGATCACTTGGAGAAGGCGCTCAGCAAGATGGGCATACCCGTGCAGTTGGGCGTCGGCACTGCTGTCTGCAAACTGTGCCGCTACTTTGCTAATCTATTGATGAAACCGCCGGATAGCACCAAGTCCCAGAAGGCGGAGTTTGTCAAGAACTATCGCAAGAGGTGGGAAATTAGATTACTTTGATTGAAATGAATGAAATTGTATTATTAATAATTAATATCCGTAGGCTGCTCAAGGTTCACAATCTGCAGGACGGCAGCAACGAGGCCTCCGAAGTGGATGAGGAGGATGCCACGCCTGCAACGGGCGCTGGCAGTGCTCCAACGGCAACATGTGATGACGCCTCCAGTGAGCTACCCATGGTGGTGGACTATGACGGCCCCACCGATTCCAATTCGAGCAGCTCTTCAACGACGCCCATCGGGCATGCGAACAGCGCCAGCAAACCAATGTCCAAGCTGCAGGCCATACTCCAGCAGAATCTGGCTGGAGATGTCGCAGCCACCGCAAATTGCACCTCCAATTCAAATTCCAATGCAAATGCAAATGCCAATGCCAATGCCAATGCCAATGCGAGTGCGAAGGGCAAGGCGGGCGCCGACATTTCGAATGTGCTGCGCGGCAATCCAAATATCTCCATGCGTGAACTGTTTCACGGCGAGGAGGATCTGGGTGTGCAGTTCAAGGTGCCGTTTGGCTGCAGCAGCAGCCAGCGCACGCCCGAGGGCTGGACGCGCGTTCAAACCTTCCTGCAGTACGATGAGCCCACGCGTCGTCTCTGGGAGGAGCTACAAAAGCCGTATGGCAATCAGAGCTCATTCCTGCGCCATCTCATACTGCTGGAGAAGTATTATCGCAACGGAGATCTGGTCCTGGCCGCGCACGCCTCCTCCAATGCCAGCGTGTACACGCAAACGGTGCGCCAGCGTCTCAATTCCTACGATCACGGCCATTGCGGTGGCCTGCAAACCAATGCCAAGACACAAAATGCCAGCACCAACGCATCACCCGCCGATGCTGTCCACAATGTGGCCGCCTCCTCCTCATCATCATCATCGTCATCCTCCTCGCCGAATGCCGTCAACCCGTCAGCCAATCATGCCAGCAGCAGTTCCTGTTCGCCCAATGCTGGCAGTGGCAGCGTCTTGGCCAGCGCTCTGACCACACCTCAGCTGGCAACTGGCAGCAGTAACAGCGCCCTGGATCAGTCATCCTCTGGCCAGCTCGAGCCCGTCATTCCGTTGGTGGAACTGAACGATGATGATGACGAGGACGAAGACATGGATAAGGAGGATGAGTGTGAAATGCTGCCGCTCGATCACCTGCGCAACGTCTCCGTGGATAAGCTGACCAAGCAGCTCAGCTCCAATGCGGTGACAATCATAGCACGGCCCAAAGACAGCACCAAGGCCGGCAGTACAATAACTGCAACGCCCACCGTTGTTGCTGTGGGTGACGACTCGCCAGGAAAGACATTGCAGTCGAAGGACGCTCCCCCGCTGGTGCCCACCAGTGCGTCCAACAGTCGCAGCATTCTGAAGACCAATCTGCTGGGCATGAACAAGGCAGTGGAGATTGTGCCGCTTGTCAGTCAACAGCAACAGCAACAGCACCAGCACCAGCAACAGCAGCAGTCCAATCACAAGCTGGCCGCTCCATCAAGCGAGAAGCAGCACAAGCTACTGGATATGGCCAACAAGCAATTCGGCAACCAGAGCCACAATGAATTGCATCCTCATCAGCAGCAACAACACCAGCAGCAGCAGCAGGCCAAATCGAAGCCACTTTTGGCCAACGCCACGCCCACAATGCTACAACAGCCGACAACAGCAAAGCCAACTCCGCCCAATGTGGCACAGCTGCTTAGCTCACCGCCGGAATTGATTAGCCTGCAGCGTCGACGCACGAGTGGTACTACCTCTGCCACGGCGACGGTGCCAGCGCTGGCCGGCAAGCGGCTGCAGCTGCCGCGAGCCGCTGGTGCTGGCGGAAGCAGCGGTGGACCGGGGCCCAGTGTGATAATGCTGCCGGACACGCTGACGCCTCAGGAGCGCCATGAGAGCAAGAGCTGGAAGCCGACATTGATACCGCTCAAGGAGCAGCACAAAGTGCCCAGCAAATCGCCAACGCTTTTCCAAACGGCCGACGGCCGCCGTCTGCCCGCCCAGGTGCAGGTGCAGTCCGGGGGCAAGCCATACCTAATCTCAATCATTGACTACAATCGGATGTGCATATTGCGGCGCGAGAAGCTGCTGCGTGATCAGGTGCTCAAGGCGAATGCCATGCCGAAAGCCAACCAACAACAACAACAACAACAGCAGCAGCAGCAATCGCAGAACTCTCAACAGCAACAACACCAACAGCAGCTGCAGCAGCAGGAGCAAGGGTTACAGTCGCAGAGCTTTGTGACCATGAATAAGATGACAGCGCTTCGAACGGCTCGCCAGCAGCGGCAACAGTTGCAGCAACAGCAGCAGCAACAACAGCAACACAAGTATCAGCAACTGTCCACACTGCAGCCGGGAGGAGTTGGCACTGGCAGTGGCTTGCGGCTGGCCAGGCTTGCCCCAAAGCCCATGCCACCGCTGAGCAATCCACAGAATGCAACTGGCGGCGCTGGAGTAGGAGGAGGAGCTGGTGGTGGTGGTGGTGGAGGTAACGTCACTGCAGCAAATCCTTCGAACTTTCAGCCACTGCTGAGCAATGCGCTGGCAGTGGCAACAGCTGCCGCCAGCAATAGCAGCGCCGGCCTGGACAGCAACAGCTCGTGGCTGTGGAAGAACTTTCCGGATGCCAATCAGTATCTATTGAACGGTGCCGCGGCAGCTGCAGCCGCAGCCAACAAGATGTCGCATACGACAGGGAAGCCGACGACAGCGACTAGCAGCGGCGGCTTAGGCACTGGAATCACATTCACCCTGAAGCAGCAGCAGCAACAGCAGCAGCAGCAAAAGCTCATCGACAACGTCATCATGTCCAAAATACCCAAAACATTGACGGTGATTCCGCAGCACATGGCCGGTGGTGGCGGTGGCAAATCATCGGGGGATGCCGGCGGGCATAAGGACTGATAATTGATTGGGCTGCGCGCCTGTGACTAGAGATAAAAAGAACTCAAAATCCTGCCAGTGAAGGAAAGCGAATCGAACAGAAACAAATTAATTTGCATAAGTGAAGGAAGAGCAGCAAAGAGAAGCAGCCGAAGCATATGCATAAAAGATAGAAACTAAAATAAGTTCAGCGATCAGAGATCAGAGTCAGGGTGTTTCGATTAGATGTAAGATTAAAGCATGTATTCCATAAGAATCAACCACAAAGGAAGCAGGAGCAAAAGAAGGAGAATGATAAAGAGAAGGAGAATATACAAAACTTAAGATAGACTAGGGTTAGGTAAAGTATTTACCATATATATATATATATATATATATATATATATATATCTATATATATATATACAGCTAGAGTTGAAAACTATACAAATGGATGCGAAAGAGAAGGAGAGAGGTGAAGAATTTAACGACAAACATTAGAAAGGAAAGGATATATGCTGTTACAAAATTTATATACATATATATATGTATATATATATATATATATATATATATATATATATATATATATATATATATATATATATATATATATATATATATATATATATATATATATATATATATATATATATATATATATATATATATATATATATATATATATATATATATATGTATATATACTTGGTAGTATCTAGTATTATGTTATACGGTGTGTGTTTAAATTAATTAACCATGTGTTTTTTAAGTCAGCCTTCAAAGTTAACATCGTCACACGATAGAACAGAACAGAAATACCATACATTAATACTATATATATACTATATATATATATATATATATGTATATATATAAACATCTATTTTTTTATTAGATTTTAGAGCACATCAAGCAGAGGAGAAATAACTGGGCATTCGTGTATTATAGATACCAAATTGCTAATAGGTTAGCATACCAGCAAACATTACATTAATACTATATAGCTCTCATTTACACACATATAGGCTATATATAAATATAGAACAGCAGTTGCAAAGGACAGAAAGAGGCAGAGAGAAGGAGACAGTGCGAGAGTGAGATTTATATTTCTGCTCGCTTTCGCAGAGCACAAACCAAAAGTTGCCAAAATCTGTTCCATTCAATGAGCATGCATATATATATATATATATATATATATATATATATATATATATATATATATATATATATATATATATATATATATATATATATATATATATATATATATATATATATATATATATATATATATATATATATATATATATATATATATATATATATATATATATATATATATATATATATATATATATATTCCATCCAATAACTGAAACTGAAACACAGCAGCTGTGCTTGGGTTTCACTCTTGGAGGGAGCGAGCTCATTTGGGACTTTTCGTTTGTGAGATCTGTCTCTGGATTCGTTTCTTTATTAACATAACACACACAAACAAACAAACAAACAAACACACACACACACACACACACACACACACACACACACACACACACACACACACACACACACGCACACGCACTTACACACATAAATATATATACATTTACAGAACCTAAGAAGGAAACTTAGATTTAATTTTCATATAAAGTTTAGTTTTTTTTTTTTATTTTTATTATTATTATTTAATTACTATTACACAGCGACAGCAAAAGAAAATGAGTTTTAAAAAGAAATACCCAAGTTACACTTAGCAATTAATTTTCAATTATATACACAATACTTATATATATAAATATATATATATATATAACTTACACAAACACACACAGATATACAAATACATTAATTTATGTTTCATTTCAATTATTATTTGTAAATATTTATATACAGACATAAACATAACATAACAAAATACAAACAACAAATAATCAATAAATAAACAAACAAAATATATATTAAAAAAAATATATATATATATATTTAAACAAACAATGCAATTGACATCGATTTCTCCTGTTCCGTTTCCATTATGTTCTCTTAGATTTAAGACGTAGGTATTTTGTTATCGTTATCGGTTATCGCTTATCGATAGGGCAACAGGACGATCAAATCAATTATCAAAACAAAGCGAAACAAAAGCAAAAAAGAAGAAAAAACAATAAATAGCACTCACATTGAAAGCTTTCAGAATGCATACAAAGTAAATTATATATACAGCATAGATATATTTATATATGTATATTTATATATATATATATATTTATAGATATAAGAGAGGTTCAATTGTTGTTGTTAAAAACATTGCAAATGTATTTATAAACATATAAAAACAAAAATCAAATTATGAATGTTGAGTATATTTCGGTTGTCGTTAGCCTGCAGAAAGCAAAACAGAGATAAGCAAAGAGTAAATGCATATTTATTAATAGATCTAGAAACTATATATATATATATATATATATACATACATATACATAATATATTCATATACATATAGTTTTCCAACTGCTGCGTCGAAATGTCATGGGTCCTACGAACCCATTAAATGGACCAAAACTGATGCAAATTCTGCCTTCATGTGTGCATGCGTGTGCGTGAGTGTGTGTGTGTGTGCCAGCCAGTATGCATGTGTGTGTGTGTGTGTGTGTGTGTGTGTATGTGTGTGCCTGTATCATCTAATGCACTTAAATAAAATACAAATTGTATACAAATTATACTTACATTTAGTTATGTGTTAATTTCCGTTTAATAGACTTGTAAGCAAAGATCCCAATTAGCTGCAAGATTATTTTCAAAATAAATCCCATATAAGTAACACTATTTATATATACATACATATATATATATATATATACTGCTCTGTATATACATACATACAAATCCTGGTTTTATTTCCATAATTTTCTTTTTATCTGAAATAAATTGAAAGCTGCGCGTTATTGTTGCACAGCAAATGTCAACACAAAAGCCAACAACTGAAAGAAACTTATTCTAGATTTGGGCTAAAGTTTCAGTGCTGTCATAAACCATAAACCTCTCTAAATCGAGTTGAAAATATAACAAATAAGAAAGCTTTAGTCGAGATCGCTCGACTATGATACTCTTCTTCTTTACGCACGTATAAGCGCGCGCTCTGATAACCGCGCAATTGCTGCCGACGGTTGGGGATGGGTTGGGCTGAACTTTGGACGCTTATAACTCCATTTCTAGATGGACGATCTTCATGAAACTTTCGGAATATAATAATAGCACTAAAATGTTTAAAGTTGCCAAATTGCAAGTCTATAGTATTTGAATTAGGTTTTTTCTAATTTCGAGGGATGGGGGCGAATTTGGGGCCAGTATCCAAAATCTAATAAAAACCGAAAATATATTAAATTAGTATCTATATATTTTTGCAAAAGACTTGGAGACTCTAGCTCTAAAGATATAATTTGATAACTGATTATCGATAAATGTTAAAATCGATCAAATCGATAACTCTCTAACTCTTATAGTTGCCGAGATCGACGCGTTCATACATACAGTCGGACGGACGGACAGGGCTATATCGTCTTTTCTCGTCACCCTGATCAAGAATATATATACTTTGTGAGGTCTGCCAAGCCTCCTTCTGCCTGTTACATACCTTTAACAAACCCATTATACCCTGATTTCCTATTTTCAATGGGCTCAGGGTATACAAATTGATTTTCTTTTAGCATAGTCTACTGCCGGGCGCTTGGATGCTGAATCAACTTTAGAAACAAATCGTAAGACTCGCTCGTATTTCGAAATTTCGAAATTCCATCTCGCATTATAACTTCAAAATTGGGAAGCCTATTTCGAGTTATAACTTAAAAGTTTCTTAATATTAAAATTGAATTTTGCATGCTAATTTCGAAACATCGAAATTATTTTTCGGATTATAACTTCTTATAATCAATTTCACGCTACAGCTTTGAGGCTTTAAAATTCTCATAATCACATTGTAATTTCTGAAATTCGAAATTCCATTGCGCATTATAACTTCGAAATTTTATTTCATATTTTAATTTCGAAGTTTCGAAATTCTATTTCGCATTTTAGTTTTAAAGTTCTGAAGTTCTATTTTGCATTAAAATTGCATAATTCCTTATATTCGAAATTTAATTTACATACAAATTTCTAAATATCGAAAATGAATTTCGCATTATCACAGCGGAGTTACGTAATCCCAAATCGTATTATAGCTCTGAAATTCCATTTCGTATTTAAAATTCGATGTTTCACAATTTCGAAATCTATTTTCCATAAAAAAAATGACTAAATATTGAGATTCAATTTGTTATAACTTCGAAGTTTTGAAATTCAATTTCGCATTAAATTCTGTAAATTCCGTGCGTAATGGGTATCTAAATATAAATCGTCCAAAATATCTTGATTTTAAAATTCCATTTGGCATTATAGCTTCGATGTCTCTTATTATAGGCTCGATATTCCCTTTCGCATTATAGCTTTGTAATTTCCGCATTTCGAATATCCATTTCGCACTTTTCCAAATGAATTGTATATTAAAACACAATATCACCAAAATAATATATTTATTTCACTTGCTCGTATATGTGAGTGTATTTAGTCTGTATGCGTGTGTGTGTGTATTTTTATAAATTATAAGAGTTTTCAATATTTAATGTTTTTTTAATATTCAATTTGTAATGCTGAAAAACTGAGATACCAAAAAGAAAATATGGATGTAATAAATAAATACAATATGAATAAGATATACGAGTTTCTTTACATGAATAAATAGCTATATACATACATATATCTATATATGTATATATATATATATATATATAGTTTATTTTATTGGCTGTTTCTTTTGTGTTTTGAGTTTTATGTTTTATGCCTGTACTCCAAGTATGATATAGTGCCATCTCTCTCTCTCTCTCTCTGTCCCTCTCTTTCGCTCTCGCTTTTGCTCCCTTTCTAGTTGATTTTCTTAGTGTTCGTATGTATCTCTCTCTCTCTCTCTCTCTTTGTTTTTTTCTATCTCTCTCTTTTCGATTGTGCCTGTGCCACAATTTTCGTGTTGTTTTTCTTTAGTTGTATAGAACTTGTTTGTATGTTTTTTTTTGGTTTTTTTTGTTTGTTTTATTAACATAAATTTCAAAAAATAATGGTTTAGATGTTTTGTTGTTTGTTTTCTTTTAGATATTCGATATGCATTTGTTTTTCATTCTCTGTTTTACAATTGATTTGAAGAAGATGGATGTAATGTAATGTAATGTATGTAATGTAATGTAATGTATGATATATATCGAGATATATATATGTATAGTAAGTACAATATATAATTTGCAAAAAAATTATAATTTCTCTCATCTTTCTTGAATTTTAAGCTTTACGAGTGTAGCATAATAATAAATCTATTTTTATTAATATTATTATTAAAATTTAGCAATTATTATATGATTTTCTTTTTCTTCTGCGGCTTGCGATTGCCACCCGACGAGCTCTCTGTGTGAGTGAGTGAGTGCGTATGTGTGTGTGTGTGTGTTTGGGTGTCTGTCTGTCTCTCTGTCTGTCTGTCTGTCTGTCTGTCTGTGTGTGTGTGTATCTGTGTGAGTGCGTGTGAGTGTGCTTGTAGAGTGGATGATCGAGTGCGTTTACAAATCGGTCTCGCCATAGAGAGCTGTGCTGAACGACATATAGTCCAGGGCGCCGGGCACTCCATTGGGTCCCTTGTATGGCGGCATGCGCTGGATGCAGTATTCGGCCTGATCTGGTGGCAATTCGCGGCGCAACTCATCGGGCAAGATGTATGGCTAAAAGGAATGGATTTATATATATATATAATACTGATCGTGTTATATTATATGCTTGTTGCTCACCTTGTCGGCTGCCAGGATTCTGAAGGAATCAATGACTTGTTCGGCGGTGTCAGTGTCGGTGCTCTCGCGGGTCATGAAATCGAGGAAGGCATCAAAGTGCACGTAGCCCGTATTGTTGGGATCGACAACGGCCAGAATGCGCTGGAAGTCCATATCGCCCTGGCGATCCTTGCCAATCGAGTAGCCCAGCGAGACGAGGCATGATTTGAATTCCTCGGGCGTCAGGCGACCGGTGCGATTCTTATCGAAATGATTGAAGCTGGAACGGAACTCGTTCAGCTGCTCTTGGCTGATGCCCTTGGAGTCGCGTGTCAGTATTTGGTTCTCCACCTCGTTAATGTTGCGATTGATCGAGGTGAGCAATTGCTCCCAGCCAACGCGCAGCGTTTCCATCGTGTAGTTCGTGTAGCGGTTCTCGAAGATCATCGACTCCTGGACGGCCTGATGGATCTTTTCGAGCTCCTCAATGTTCGGCTTGTATGCGTACACGGCCTGCTCGTAGTCCTTGAGGCGATGTAGCTGATCCTCCAGCGAGCCCTGCAGACCCATGCCTATCGCTGTCACGGCATCCATCTGCATCTCGATCCAGGGACCGACCACATTGGCCTTCTCGGCGAACTGGCGGCGCAGCATCTCGTTGTTCTGCTGCTTGCGCAGCTCGTTGGCCAACGTCTGGTCGCGCTGTGGCACCAGCTGGCGAACATCGGTCCACTTGCGTGTCATATCGTGGGCCGTCAGGGTTGTGTAGGGATTCTCCAAGCCGCCGGGTATCTGGTGCTGCTTGACAATCGACTCAACCTCACGCACAAGATTCACAATCAGATTGAACTCCTTGTCGGCCTCGCCGAGTGTCGCCTTGAACTGATCGTGCGCCTGGATCAGGCCCTGTATTTCCTCCATAGTATGCACTATGAACATATCCACCAGATCCTCGCGTGTGCCATCCAGCCAGTTATTGAACGGCGCCGCACGCTTCGCAAACTCCAAATGCAAGATGTCGATCTTCTCCAATATGCGCTCAGCCTCATCCAATGCAGTGCGACGGCGCTGGGTGAGGGCACCCAAGCGATCCCACTGATCGCAGATGCGCTGGCAGCGCGCATTCACCGACACGCAATCGTGATACTCCAGAGTGCTGTAAAAATCAAAACAAGCGTGAGTCGCCTCGCCAGACAGAATGGATCAAATAGCATTACTGATGATCATGAATGATCAGAGTGAAGATCGTGATGATTAGATAGAGCCTAAATCTTTCAATTCCTAATACTGATTGTCAGAATCAATCGTGAGATCGTTGTTCAGATTGATTCTTACTGAAGATGAACTCTTCCAAAAGTCTCCTGATCTTAACTGATGCTCTCAAAGTTCTCTAGACTCTCCAGAGCTGATGATTATGAGATAGCCAGTTGAAATTAAAATCTCCAATTAAGTAGAATGATAATGAATGAACGAAGATGATTATGAGATGAGAGTAGATGATTTGGTGTGACGACTCGTAGAGACGAAATGATCATACAATCTAACCTCACACTTTGCGTTGTTGCCCAGCGGTTAGCATTGAGATAATAATTGAATATAAAATTGATAGAGATTCAGTGTAACACTGGATTAGGCGTAGGCAGGTAAGACACGCGTGGTTTCTTTGGAGGGCAACAGCTGCACTTACTTCAGCTCCTGGGCAATGGCGGCAATTTGTTCGACGCGATCCTGATGGGCGGCCAAATCAGACTCAAAGGCTTCGTGCTTCTTCTTCAGGGCCTTCAGCTCGTTGAGCTTGCATTGACGGAAGTCCTGGGACTGCAGCATCTCTTCTTTGCCGCGTGTCCAGTCCTCGTGAGCATCGGCCTGCCCGTAACGAATTTCAAAGGAATATAAAAAAATACATCACTGAAAGATCGACTGCCTTGCGGACGCACCTTATGCTTGAACTTCTGGGCCAGATGTTCGAGACGCTCCAGACGCATGGTCTCAGCCAGCAGCCATTCCTCGAACGCCTTCTCGGCCAGCTCCAGACCCTTCCAGGCATTTGAGATATCGGACACGGTCTTGCCCTCGGTGGGCAAGTAGGCTGGACGGTTAGACAGACGCAGTTTCGTCTGCAGCGTGTTAAAGTTAGTTTCGAGTTTTGCCTTCTGCTCAACACGTGGCGGCTTGTGCTTGCGACGGTACGTGCGGTACTCCTCGAGCTTCTTCTGTACGCCGGCCAGCGAGTTGTCCGCCTGGCGCGAGTTCAGCCATGGCATTGTGCGGCGAATCCATTCCAGCAGCT
Organism: Drosophila stalkeri; assembly: GCA_035047405.1. NCBI lineage: Eukaryota > Metazoa > Arthropoda > Insecta > Diptera > Drosophilidae > Drosophila > Drosophila stalkeri. The sequence continues at coordinate 6,851,498 of JAWNPR010000061.1, read as the reverse complement.
AAACCAAATGACAAGGACATGATTAGAGCCAAGAATCGTTAAGGATTGATCATGATTACACTTACATCACTGGCCAGACGCTCATACTCCTCCATGAGACGCTCATTCTCCTGGTTAACCTTGAGCACCTTGCAAATACGATTTGCCGCCGTTTCCGCCTGCCGATTTTCAAGTTTTGGAAGAATGTCGGTTAGTTAAACATCTGACTCGCCGGTCAATTACTCTGAGTGTCGATCGGAAAACCAACTCAGAATGAATTGAGAGCAAAACAAAACAAACAAACGAACGAACGAACGAACGAACGCACGAACGAACACAGCAAGACATTTAAACGTATAACTGGGCGAGCTATTTAAGCAAAGTCCAATTGGATCGGGAGACAAATCGCTTTAGTTATCAAAGCCCATTCAAAGCAGGCGCAAGCAGCGTTCCAAAAGCTCTCAGGATATAAAGGATGCAACTGTCGATGGCCTCAATTCCATTTCGGGGTTTCGTCAATGTGAACGAGAGAGACAGAGAGAGAGGGAGAGAGTCGCGCATGTGTGTATGTTTGTGTGAATGATACGAAATGGAATAGAACATGAGTGATGCTTAACTGCATGAATTGGGTCTAAATTGAATTGATTGCTGCTGTCTCTATAAAGTGAAACGAATGGAAATGGATTACCAAACTAAATACATAGATTGTCTTCTTGTCTTGTTTGTAAATGTCGCTAGAGCTGAACGACGTGGAATAAAATCAATGTTTCTTCACTTGAAACACATGGAATGAAACGCTATTAGCTGGTATAAGCTAAGTGATTTATCATAGAATCTATTTAAAGCTATGACAAGAAATGGTATGATATGAATGGAATCACAATCGAATGCTCGCAGCTGAACACTAAACTGATCGATGACTTATCGATAACTGATAACGTAGAAGGCCATGAACCGAAATGGAATGATACATTGCTAGCTGGAATGTTGAAAATGTCATAGAAATCGAATGCTCTCAACTGTACACTATACTGATCGATAACTTATCGATAATTGCTGAAGGAGAAGGCTACTGAAGACCTCATCTAAACAGCTTCTGCTTGCAAATTGGCGAAGTGTATGTGTGTGTGTGTGTGTGTAGGTGTATGTGTATATATATATATATATGTGTGTGAGTGTGAGTGTATAACAGACCTTTTGAGCGCCACTGAAACAGTGATAATACGATGATACGTAGGTCATGACCGCTCTTTCATCTGGCAATGCAGTATTCTGCAAATCTGTATATGATCGTTGGATGATGTATTGGTTGGTGGTTGGTGATCATATGGTGGTGGTGGTGGTGGTGGTGGTGTGGTTGTTGTAATCGTTATCGTTATCGATTCGATATACACAATTATATATATTGGGAGAGTCGTTGTTGTTGTTGTTGTTGTAGCAGTAGGCGGTAGCGGTAGCAGAGTAGTTGTTGTTGTTGTTGTTGTTAATGGCGTTGTTGATGTGCGCATTTGCAATTGCGAGAAGTAGAAAACAGAGAGAGAGAGAGAGAGAGAGAAAGAAAGAGAGAGAGAGAGAGAGAAAGCAACAAAACATACAAATGAATTATTTGTTCGGTTAGTGTTTGTCGGCAGGCAAATTAGCATATGACACTCAATATACAATAACAATAAGATCTATATATATATATATATATATATATATATATATATATATATATATATATATATATATATATATATATATATATATATATATATATATATATATATATATATATATATATATATATATATATATATATTATATGATCTGGTCTGAGCAGAGGCTATAGTGAAAACTCAGCTAAATTAATTATTTTTGAATAACTTGTTAAGTTGGCTGCGATTCAAAATTTCTTAATAATTGTATAGAATTAACTTAATTGGAATAGATCTTGAGATATCTCATCTTATAGTTGTATACTTCAAGCATTACATGTTCATAATCTATTTATTTATCTTTATTCATTATTTTGCTTTTTGTATTCCATTGACTTTCTGAGCTTTCACCGTACCCCATCTGTTCTCTATGCTTAGCTAGAATATAGTTGTTGTTTATAATAATATCGTAATATCGTAAGATCGTATCGCATATTGAGCGCGTTAGTTGCTTAACATTCGTAACTTAAGGCATGCCTAGAGATTAGAGCACATGGGTATGGAACAAGGGGATGTGCAAAGGAACTCAAGCAATGCTCTCTCTCTTATAATGCCGACTCGAGCATGGTCTGAGTTGCCAATGCGTTATAAAACACGGATAATACATAAGATAACAATAATAGATATATTTATATACATATATATATATAAATGTATATTAATGTGATAAAAATACAATGTGATTCACGTCAGCCGAATCTGATCAAAATTTGCATTCCGATTAATGCAGCATGCAGCAGCAATAGCAACAGCAAATGATTAGGGGTAGAGACCGAGAGAGGGAGAGAGAGAGCGAGGGTGTGTGTGTGTATGTGACAGAGTGAGAGAGCGAGCGTGCGAGCTTTCACACAGTTGACAAACACGTATTGGCCACGACGGCTGTGCATGCTGTAAGAGCTTCGAAAGCTCACCAATACCAATGCCCGGCTCTCGTATTAGTGTGGAGTTTGTTAGTGAATGACTTTTGCTTTGCGAGCGAGCTTTTGTTTATTTTTGCAGCTTTGCAGCTTTGCAGCTGGGGCCAGAGCAAAGCTTCAACGAGCGAGCACAACATCAAAGGCAGCGTGTTGGCATATCGTTTTTTCTTGGTTTGCCAAAAAACAAACTGCAATATATATATATATATATATATATAATATATATATATACGAATAGTGTATATATATATATATATATATATATAGAACGAGAAATGGAATAGATAGATATATCATATTTATGTGTATCGAGATGTGAAGTTTAGTCACATTGTAATTATTCGGGACGTAGGTGTATTGTCTTGTGGGTTCGGGTACATGCGTCACATTTCCAACCTGTTGGGCTCCCTGGAAGGCGTGATAGTAGCAGGAGACGTACGTCATGATGGCACGTTCATCCGGTTTCGGAGTGTTGATTAAATCTGTGTTTGGTAGTCGTTGTTGAGATTGTGATTCAAGAGAATTTAAATTTCAATTTTAAATTATAATCATTATCATTAACTGTACCAAAGTGCCCTAAAGCTTAACTTAATTACAAGAACAAGTGCTAATAATTATGGCTAACTAGGGCAGTGAGTGGGGCAAAGTAAATGAAACATACCATCTGGATCCAACATCCTTGGAATATCTAGATATTTCTCAGCAACATCGAAGGCAGTGTTCAGATTCTCCAGTGGATTGTCTTTGGATAGCTTGGCGTAGTCAATCAGATCTGGGCGATGACGATGAATGAGGGCACAGAATGCCAGACCGTCCTACAGGCACAAAAATGATATTATTATAGAGTAGCAGAGTCAGAGAGACAGACACAGAGACAGAGAGAGAGAGAGAGGGGAGAGAGGGGAGAGCGACTCTTACCTTGAAGGAGAGATGGAAGTTCTGTACGTTGACATTCTTGTAGGGCGCCGTCTTGCGCTGGCACCACAAGAGCAGACCCTCCTTGGCGGTCATCTCTTCGACGGAAATGTCCTGGATGGCGAAGCGCAGAATGATCGTCCAGATCATGCCGAGCGTCATTTTCAGATTGCCATCGACAATTTCCTCAGCACCAATGGACACCAGATGGACGCCCTTAGATGCAATAAAGTCCAGCGCCTTGTTCACATTCGCGATTTTGTGGAAACGCATTTTGCCGCGATCGGGCTTGGGCAGCGTCTCGCCAGAGATCACCTCCAGCAGCAGCATCAGCTTGAGGCCATTGCGGAAGTCCTCCTCGATGTTGTCGATGGCGGTGCCAGCTTTGCGCAAATGACTGTTACACCACGCGGTAAATGTCTGTCAAGCAGAAGAGACAGAGAGAGATGTAAGGTTAGATAGTATATCAATCAATCGATAAAGATAAATTACAAAAAAAAAAAAAAAATCTATTTCGATTCTGAAGCCAAGATTATTACCTTTTTAAAACAATTTCCATTTGGCAATCAAATTAAGAACATTTCAGCCATTCGAAATATTTCATCTTTTGAATCGATAAATCATAATTCTGGAATGTCTCTAAAGAATCCTAAAAAGTACTAAAGAACTTAATGAACTAAACTCAAATATTACAAATTCTACTGACTTTATCTGATTCGAAAGTCTAATACAATAAACTATATGTCAAACATCCATATATCCTATTTATCTAGCAGCATTTAAGTTTGGAATCCTTAGAAGAACTTGAAGAATTAATCTCAAATCCAAATTCTATTGATCCAATCATCATTTAAACTCTAAGATTCTATATCTATTATTATTTAGTTTAAGATCCCAAATAGAATGAAATCCTAATCTCAAATATTACAAAGTCCAATGACTTTATCATATTCCTAAATCAAAACTCCATATATCATATTTATCTAGCAGCATTTCAATTGAAAAGGAAAAAAAACTTAAGAACTTAAGAACAAATTTAGCAAATTCCATTCAATTTGATCATAATCTAATAAAATAAAGTATATACGAAAGCTCCATATATTATATTTAGCTAACAGCATTTCAAGGCATTTAAGGCCCTGATAAGAACTCAAAGAACTGATATCAAATATAACAAATTGACTTTACATGTTCTCAATTTGATGCTATGTTAAAGCTTCCTTCATCCATATATCATAATCAAATCTAGAAATCTAAAATCCATCCGGAAAATGCATTAAAATTCTAGCCAAGAGATACTAGATTTATTAATTAATTGCATTAGAGACAGAGAGATTAACTAACGTTTTAAGTAGCAGGATTGGCAAGTTTCTATTATTTTTTCCAACCATTTCCCCGAGCTGAGCGAATAAGTTGGGCCGGTCTGGCAAGGCTGCAGCTGTGGCTGCAGCGACGCAGCGTTGACTGCGACCGCGGCTGACAGTTGCAGTTATTTTTCACCGAATGGGGACAGACACAGCAAGAACAAAGAGAAAACAAGAAAAGACAATGTAGAGATGTCTGTTTGTATATGTGTATAAACCAGTTTTGTTGTTGTTTTTCTCTTCATTTTTTGTTGTAATTTTTGTTTTTGTTTTTACTTATTTATTTATTTATTTATTTTTTTTTTGCACACACTTCATTATTTTGGTCGTCGTCTGCGTCTGCGTTTCTGCATTTTTTTTGTGCTTGTAAATTTACAACAGGCTTAATGTTGTTGCTGAGCAAAAAGCTTGCACACAGAAGTAGCTAAAGGCACACTCACACACATACATACACTCATATTACGGCATTCAATAGCGCGCCCACACGCCCACAGAAATGCAGCTGTTAATAGTCGAGCGGGTCGCTGGTTGTCACACGCGCCTGTGTGTGTGTGTGTGTCTGTGTTTGTATATGCAAATGCTTGTGCTTGGCCATTCACATGGATTTCGTTCAATGATCCACAACAGTGAAAAGGAAAGCGCAGGCGCATGCATATGCACACATATACTCACAGACACACACACACACACACACGCACAGTTATATATTGATAACAATATATGCATAACAATGGAACAACCGCTACACAAGCGCGTAGGGACAACAACGCTTCCAGATGGGAAAATTATTAGAAAAATGAGAGAAAGATAAAAAAAAAATGTTAAAATGAAAATGTATATTAAAAAAAAAAAAGAAAAATAAATAAATACAAAGAAGAAATGAGCAGCACAAGAAGAATGGGAACGTATAGCCGGCTGCTTTATTGGCCATTTAGCTGCTTACAGTTACGTGCGTGCATGATACAATGGGACAGGTCGACAAGCAACTCGCTTAGATTGTTGCTGATGCTGTTATGGTTGTCGCTGCCTTTACGACGAGCTTAGACGAGCAAACGGAAAACCTGGCAGAGCTAAAAGAACAAGAAATGCAACTGTTAATGCAAATCGCTGTCTGCCACTCTCTTCCTCTCTCTTTATCTCTTAGATTGTGTGTGTGTGTGTGTGTGTGTGTGACGATCAAAACGGACGCTGGGGACAGATTACCTCTGCATTACATTACCTACACAAACAATAACACGTTCAACTAGGCCAGCAGCGCAGCAGAAAAGAGAGCAATAAACACACACACACATGTATAGTGTCCCGTGGTGGGTTAGGGGAAAAGAGTGCCAGGGAGTGGTAGGTAAGCTGCAGTTTGAGTGCGTTGCCAAACGAGTCGTTGGCGCTTACCGCTACTCGGCTACATACATACAGACATGCATCCACATACATACATATATTTATTTATATGCATGCATGTATGTGTGTGCAGCAGCGTTGACTAGCTAAGTGCCTGCCGCATTCCGCCGTCAACCCGTTTGTTTTGCTGCTGCCGTTTTCTTCATCTTTTTCTTTAATAGTTAAAGCTGCGCTCAGCGCGATTACCGTTATCGTGCAGAGCAGCAAGAGCAACAGCAACAGCATCCACAGCCGCAGCTGCCTGTTGCCTGCGCCGATCAGCTCCTCTCTGGTGATTGAGCAATCTGAGGCAATAAGAAATGCGCACGCGCCAAAAGACAAACGCCGGGAGCTTTTTTGTTAAGAAAAAAAATCCCAAAAACAAAAACAAAAAATATATTAAAATAAAAGCTCTTGATGCGATGCTCACTCGCTCTCTCGCACACACCATTTTTAGCCGAATGTAATTTGAGCGGCCTCATAGCATGGACTCATTCGCACACACAAAAAAAAAAGAAAAAAATCAAATTAAATAAAAGCAAATTAGATGTCGGCGCGTAATGGGGTGAAGAGCAAACAGCGATGCTTTTTGGCAAAAATTAGTTGCAAAAAGTCGATAGGGTATTATTTAGGCACACATACGCATACATTTAGTGCGTTTGCCGATAAGTAGCTGTCAAAATGTGTCGCAATCGTCTAACACTGGTATTTTTTTTATTTTCGATTTTTGATTTTTAGTTTAGTCATTGTCTATGGCAATCCTGCCAGCTGGCAATTGCTTAACACCTGAGGGCATGTTTATGTGTGTATATATACATATATATATATATATATATATATATATAGATATATGTGTGCTGCACTGGTGATGACGCATAGGCTGTTGAATCATACACACATACACGCTCATACATATATACGCATGGTGTGTGGTGAGAGTGAGAGCAAGTGCAAGATTCGAAAACAATAAACAGCCTACGCCCACAAGCCCACCTGCTTGCCCGCCCACAGGTCGCTGCCATCCTCTTGCCCCCCGCCCACCAGCCCACAGACAGTTAGCTTGTTCACACAGTCATCAGCCTGCCATTTTGGCCAATGTAAACACAGAAATGCCAACAACAATAACAGCAGTGACAACAATTTGTTGCTTTCATTATATGTATTTCAACTGCGCTGCGTCTCTCCCATAATGACGAGACGATATTCTGTTGTGCGGTAATTTACGATTACGAAATTTATATATAGATCAACTGAATGTGCACATACAGTTGCGATACAGTGTGTGTGTGTGTGTAAGTATGCGTGTGTATGTATATGGCTCTGTGTGTCAAGCTCAATCATTAAAATGTTTTTAATCAGGTGGCAACCTCCTGCAGCAGCCATATTCCATTTTGTCAGTGCACTGCATATCGCTCTCTCGCTCTCACTCGATGCATATGCAGTTCTTTAGCTTATTGCGGACTCTATTTATAATTGTAAATTGCTGGCGCGCCTACCTAGCGGTCCACCCCCTCCCATAAGCATATCATGAGGCAGCGTGTCAAAACCGCAACCTTGCACTAAATTTTCATGATATTTTCGTTGTAGTTATTATTATTATTGTTGTTGTTTTTGTTTTGAAACAATTTTTAGAATTATGTATATGCATACATATATAAATAACTGAATATTTTCGGTGTGCTGCTGCTGTTTGCTACAAAAACGAACAACAACAAAAACAATTGTGTTGAATCATTTTTCGCTGCGCTTCATTTGCCACCAAAGAAAAAAGAGAAAAGAGCCAAGACAACAACAATTAAAACAATTGCCAAATTGGCAATTGAATAAACTGAACAAAATGTTAACTGATTAACAGAGGGAATATGAGCGGGTGAGGATGATAGTTTTTTTTTTTTTTTTTTTTTTTGTCATTCTGATTGAATGGCTGCTTATCAGGCAGCACTTGCTTTCCAGCTGGGGAAGCTGTTTGTGCCATTGCCATTGAGTCATATCTGAACGATCTCGAAAGCTATCAATTGAGCAACTATTTAGACAGTGGCAGCATGTTATTGTTGTTGTTGTTGTCAGGTAACGGCAGTCGCTTCCGCTGAGAAAAAAAAAAACAGAACAAGCAAACAAATAAAGCGGCATTGCTAAAGAGTGCGAGTGAGAGGGAGGGGAGGAGGGTGGTAAAAGGCACTGACAGGTGCTGGAGGGGGAGGGCAGAGGGTGAGCAGACGCAAAGTGGAGAATTGACAAGCAATAAGAAATACACGCAACATAATTGAATGGAACAACGCATGTATAACCTTCAGCTATGCGTGAGAGAGAAGGAGAGAGTGGAAGATGAAGAGAATTGGAGTGAATAGTTTGTAAAGTTATCGTTATGCAAAGAGATGGCATTAAATTTGTCTCATACATTTGAAGGCTTCCAGTGATAAATGATTGTGGCGCAAAATGTTTTCAACTGAGCAACAACAACAATTTTTAACAACAACACATTATTTATTTTCGTACAACATATTTCAAACATTTCGAGAAAAGAACCATGAAACGAATCTATTTTTAAAATACGCGCTGAGCTTTTCGCCCTGCCCCTGGCTCTGCCTCAACCTCCTGCCTAGCGCGCGCACAAATATTGAAACATAATCGAAGAAATATACAGCCAAATATATATTTAAACACACACACACACACATGCACATGTGTCTGTGTGTGTTTAGCTATAGCTAAACATCTATATAATATGTATTTGATTCTGTTTCGCATCAGTCTTCAGCTCATGCTCTTTAACCGTTAACCGTTAGCTTTTAACCAGTCTGGCAACGCTGCCTAGACAGCAATTAGTGTAGAAGGAATCATGTCTATGTTTATCAAACATATATATAATATATATTTGATTTTGATTATGATCAGTATAAGTAAATTACAGAAACTTTAAGAACAATTAAAAATTGTTTTTTTTTTTTTTTATTTCAAAATTTGAGTATATTATATTTGAAGTATAAATAAACATTTCTTTAACCATATTCAATATTGGGCTAATATTAGTGCTTTATTTATAGCCAAGTATTAAAAGTTTTAGTACAAAAATAAATCTTTCAAAATTTCGGAATCAATAAGAATTGGAAAATTTGATAGAATGTTAAAATCTCTGCAAATTCTATCACTGGCATTGGGCCACATCTTAACTTGGCCAAATTGAAAAGATAAATATCTGTTGACCAGATCGGATCAAGATACAGTTAGGAACTTGACTGGGAATTGGCTTAAGTGTAATTCGTACTCACCTTCTTCTGTTGCTTCTCCCACGCCGGATCGAGCAATCCCTCGCGTTCCCATTCCTCCTCCTGCTCCATGTAGCCATCGCCGTACTCCATGGAGATACCGTTCTCCATCATCATTTTGTGGCTGTTTCGTTAGGTGCAGTTGCTGGTGGTGCAGTTGCTGTTGCTGCTGTCGATTATGATCGGGGGGGGGAGGGGTAGTAGGGTAGCACTTTTCTTAATTACTTCGTTTGGGTAACTTTTCAATTATGTTTCTATTTGTATTATTTTTTATATTATTGTTAAATTTAATTATTATTATTATTATTATTTTCTTAATTAGTTGCAGTTGGTGGTCGTCTCTGTGTTTATGTGTGCGTGTGTGTGGCTTTTAAAATCTTTCGGAATTCAAAGTTGGTTCGATCTTAGATGATTTCGAAATGTGGACTTAACTCGTTAACTTTGATCTGTTATTGATTTATTTATCTCTCGATTCACTTTTGATTGGACATTCAAACAGAAGACAACAAATCGTATATGATTATATATACATATTTATATATGAATGATAAGTTCGCTTCAAGATAATCCTTAAATTTGTATATCTGCAATAGGCAAAGCGAAAGAGAGTGTGTGTGTGAGACAGAGAGAGATGGAATGATATACAGCTAGAGATAGAACGATCGATCGGTAAACAGATAGATAATAAGCAAATCGAAGCTAATTCAAATGGAAACGGAAACGGAAATGCGAAATAAGGGAAGCAGAAAACTTGAACTGTTGAGATAAAGGGCAAAAACACAGGTGTTTGCCTGTTGTTCAATTATAGCCTTTTCGAACTCAAATTCGAATTCAAGATCGAAACTAGAATAGAGTGCTAAAAGCCAAGTTCAATAAGCAATTTATAATCAAAAATCATATATATATATATAAAGAGTCGTTGTATAACACGATAATTTGCTACTTAATTATTTTGTTCACATTTCGCTTTTGCTTGCTTGCCCGTTTCGTTTTGTTTCGTTCCATCTCGTTCCGTTTCGTATTGGTATAGTTTTAAAAATAGTATGTTTTTCAAATTTTATTTTCGGCGTTAACGTCAACGCATGTGCCGTACGGTTTTTCTTCTTCTTCTTCAATCTTCCTCTCTCTCTCTCACACACACACACACTTTTACTAGGGTGCAAACGGGACGGGACGGTTGGAAATTTCGGGCAGATTGGATTGTGGATTTAGTACATATTTGAAATAATTTTCGAAAAAAAAGAAAAAAAAAATTGCTCGCACATACATAACGCACATATGTAGGTGCGTATGATGATTTGACATGATGTACGTATGTATATGTGGAGGCGAGTGGGGGGAGAACTTTTAGACTTTGATTGAGAAGATTTAGATATATATGTAAATTAGCTATATCAGTATACATATATCAAATATAATATTGGGATATGAATATGCATATATATTTGAAAATATATACATATGTATATGTATATATATATATAAATATAAATATGTATATATTATATATATACATTTATATACATATGTATATATATAATTGGGTTCCATTTTCAAAAGTATTTAACACAGATATCTAAGCAGTTCTTATTTTTGTTTTTTGTATTTATTTTCGGTTTATACATATAAATATATATATACACCGATACATGAATATTCTATATATTCAGATATATGTATCTATATGTTTTGTATATATATATATATATATATATATATATATATATATATATATATATATATATATATATATATATATATATATATATATATGTATATATATCTATACCCAACTCGCACACACACACTCACACTCACAACACATTCGTTATTCGTAATTGAAAAAGCTTATTTTTTAGATATATATGTATATATGTATTTGAGTATGTATATATACACTTATATATACATACATATACACAAATATATATATTTCTATTTGACGTATTTCTTTTTGAACAAGTCTGAACCAAAAAAAAAAAGAATAAATATATATTTTTATATTTATTTTTTATATATTTTTTTTTACAGTTTTTTCTTTTCTTCTTCTTCGTTCGTGTCTGTGTTGTATGACAATTTAAAAAAATATTCGTTTTTTTTTTACTTTTTCAAAAAAATATGAAAAAAAAAGTTTGGTAATTTGATTTGTATTGTAAGCAACAATAACAACGACAACGACAACAACAACAATAATAACAAAAAAAAACAACAAAACAATATATGTGGAATATACTACAATTTGATGGAAATATCTACGTTTGTCGCTTGCAAAGAGAAAGACCCGCTCGCGTTGATAGCCAACTCAAAACTGATGTCGCGCAAGCAAAAACTGAATATCGTACGTATGCGACGACCCAGAAGTGGCGGCGGCAGCAGCAGCAGCACAGCAGCAGCAGCAGCAACAGCAACAGTGAAAGAAAACTGTGCAGCCGCAGCAACAACAACAAAAAGAACAACAACAAAATGCACGACGGCGATCGCCTCTCGTTCGTCACACACAAGCACACGAAGATGCCCGAACGATCATGCGACGAAGCGAATACACACACACACACATACACGAGAGCGTGCATACATACACATAATACATATGCACATAGTGGGAGTGGGTGGCAGCAGTCAAGCAGGCAAAGCAAAAACAAAGAAGAAAGTATGAATTCGACCTGCAGACAATTGTTGCTGTTGCTGCTGCTGCTGCGTGTGTGTGTGTGTGTGTGTGTGCGTTAGCTTTTGTAAGTCTGTGCGTCGTGCCTCGGCCATGCTCGATAATTATCGATATGCAGACTAATGCAAGAGCGGCGACAACAGGTAGAATCTGCTACAGCAAATGCCGTTAGCTTTTCGAAATGCAACAACAAAAGAGGCAAAACAAACGCACACACATGCGTGGCAGCCGAAACACCCTGTGTGAAAACAACAACTTGTTGTTTGCTGCCGTTGCTGTTGCTGCTGATGGTCAATGCGTGTCTGTCAGTCGATTTCTGTCCGTACGTCCGTCTGTCTGTATGTCTGTTAGTTCGGGGTCGGACTGTCGCATCATACCGCCCCCGCATGACTACAAAAATAGCAAATTGTTAATTTCGCTTCGAAAACTCTTTTCCAATACACAAACACACACACGCACATACACACACACACACACATACATATATATATACTATGCGTATATATGTGTGTACATGTATGTATGTCTAAGCATATAGAGTATATCCTACGTAGTAGATTCGAGAGGCAATGAAGGCGGCATGATTTTATTGGCATGCCACTTGGTTTTTCCGTTCAAAATTACTAGGAATATGCCGCCTATTGAGCATGAGTGTGTGTGTGTAAATACATAAATATATATATATAAATATATATATATATATAAATATATATATATATATAAATATATATATATATATATATATATATATATATATATATATATATATATATATATATATATATATATATATATTGACTATACATATTAGCATAAATTTATATATATTTCTGCTTATAGACAGATTATTTATGAGTTTTATTAAACATTTTATAGCTCAAATCTAAATACAACACACACACACATGCACATATGCAAGAGCTTTTGTATTGGTGAGCTTTTACTTGAAGCGAAACTCTCTCACAAGGAGCAGCAGACACACACTCGATCTCTCTCGCTCGCTCTGCCAGAAGGAGCTGCACTCACTCCATCGCATCATCTCCCTCAGCCGCTCTCTTGCTCGCCCACTCTCTGTGCACGCTCAACTTCCAGACAAGCATGCTGGATGATGACAGAAGCAGCATCAGCAGCAGCAGCGGAAGCAGCAACAGCAGAGTCAGGGGCAGAGTATTACGTGGTCGCATCCCACCCAACTAATCGCAAGTCGGCCCAATAAGAAATTATTTATTTTTGGCCCATTTTTTGTGCGTCGTCAGCGGCGAATTCTTGTTGTTTTTTTATTTATTTATTTTTTTTTTTCGAAAACAATATCTATTTTTAAAGCTTCTGTGCGTTAATACCATATTTCTGAAAATATCTATTTGAACGCAAAACATACATAAATTTAATAAAAATTGAAAGAAACGCCCGTCATGAATCCATAGACAAACCGACGGACAGACGGATAGACAGACAAATTGCCAAGGAGATGGCCATAAACACCAGGGAAAGAGAACAAGTCTGTATGCCACGAGTAACGCATTTAATTCATCTAAAAAAAATTAATAACAAATTGACTTAACGTTTTCTGTAAGGAAACAACAACAGAAATCAAATTAGCAAGTTGAAGAGTATCCAATACGAATTAAACAAAATCCAAGTGAATGGCAATTCACAAAAGTGTTCCCAATTGGAATACAATTAGATTATAAACAGAATCCACGCTAAAGCCAATTGATCGAACATTTGCTGCGTTATCACAAATGTTTTCCAATTGGAATGTAGATTTCAATCCAACAAGCACAAATTTAAGATAAAAAAAAAGATTTAGTGAACACTTTCGAATATCTGTCTTGCTTCTGCAACATGCCAAGGTCTTCTCAAGTCCAGCAATGTTTAAACAATTATTTTCTTCTAACGCTTGTCCAATTTGTTAATTGGTCTTGACAATAAAATGGCTGTAGAAAAAAACCTTGCAAAAAGACAATTTACGACAATTTCTCTAAGCTAAAATAGAAAAGTGTTGAAACATTAATTTAAAAAAAAAAAAAAGCATATTTATATATAGACGGAAAAGTTTTTACTGTAACGATCTATAAATTTTCTTTTTTTTTTTTATTTTTTTTATCACAAACTAGATTTTCATACGATTTTGATCTGATAGCTCATGATATAATGCAGGAAAAAGTTGATTTCATCATTTTGAAAAATTATAAAATATATATTTTTGTATATATATAAATTATTAATAATTTTATGGAATCTGTTTCAAGGACAAATCAAGAGCAAATCGATAAAATGTTTCTCACATCGAACGGTCGCCCCTAACGTGTGTTCACTGTACAATCGCACCACAAGCACCAATGCAATCCGTTTCTTCCATTCAGCTGGCGAACAGGGACAAGATTCAAGGTAAAAGAAAACACTTTCGCACACAAACGTTTATATAGTGTATATATATATATATATATAGCAATAGATATATATATATATATATATATATATATATATGTACATGTATATATATATATATATATATGAGTTCGTATGTATTTTATAACTTGTGGATACAATTATTTTAAGAAATAATTACAATTTGCTTATATTTGATATATGCATGTATGTATGTGTGTAGGTATATATATATATATATATATATATATATATATATATATATATATATATATACATATATACATACGTATGTCAGCCAACGCCACATTCATATAACTATGTTTTATATTTTCTTTTTTTTTTGTTTTTATCGTTGAATCTTAAGGAAAACATTTTCTAGTTTGCAAAAAAAAAAAATAAAAATAAAAAAAATAATATATATATATATTATATATTATTACAAAAAAAAAAAAAAAACGTTACATATTTAGTTATTATTTTATAACATTCATGTTACTAATTAGAAAAAAAATAGCTCAGATCAATCAGATTATCTGGAGGGGGAGAAGGAAGGCGGATCGGGGTTGGGAGTACGCGTGGTTGGCAGAGAAATGCAAACAAACTCAATCACAATGAAACAATCGATCGATCACCGCTGCATGCCGGCGATACATTTATCGATCGATAACAAACGCATCGAATTCACTCCGGCCTCAGGATCAGGCCCGGCGGCGGCTGCGACTTCAGCTGCTCGATAAACAGCTCATCCAGCGGCCGATCGCTGATGATGCGAAAGAAGAATAGATGATCCAAGCACTTCAGACTGATAGAACGCAGAGCAGGCAATCGCAACAGCAGCTGAGCGAAACGACCATCATCGCCCGGATGCTCCAGCCGGCAGTGCTCGTCGAGGCAAGCGTAAACCTTCTCGCGACACTGTTCGATATCGGCACGATTCTTGATGCCCCTGATGTCCGGATTATATAGAATGATCGCTTTCAGGCAGGACAGCTCACGCCTGTCCAAATTGAGGCGCTTCATCTTGACGCTCAGCTCCGACAGGATGCGATCAAAGATCGCATGGACGCCCGCCTTGATCGCACTGTTGCGATGGTACGAGAAGCTCTGGCTGAGGAACAGCTGCTGCGGCTGCAGCACCGGTGACCGCCGATCGAAGGCGCTGTCGTGGCCAACCCCGGCAATCGCGTCGTCCAGCGACTCGATGCTGCACCAGGCCACGTTCGCAATGAGCAGCTCGTTCCACGCGGCCTTCAGCAAGATCACCTGATCGTCGAGCGGCAGCTGGGCAAACTGAGGCATTAGTCGGGCATATTCCACCATCTGGTAGAGCTGTTTGTTGACCACCTGGCAGAGCGCCGAGACGGCGCCCTTATAGTCTGGCTGCACCGTCGAATTGGGTCCGACACGCAGGAATGCCAACGCCTGATCGCCGCTTTGCGCCTCCGCCCGCTGCTCGGCATCCAGGAGACGTTCGATGGTGAAGTCGCGGGACACGCTGTTGGGCATGAAGTCATCTGAGGCGCTATTGGCGCCACTGCCGGTGCCGCCGCCGCCCATGCCAATGCCACCACCAGATCCGGCGCCAGGCCCACCACCAGCTGCACCGCCCCCACCGCCACCGCTCATGCGACCCGTGGAGGCGCGAGCTCCGCGTTGTCGCTCCTCCTGCACGGCCTCGCGCTTCATGCCGCACGTGAGGCACTTCTGATAGCGGCAATATTGACAGCGATTCCGCTGTCGCTTATCGATGATGCAGTTGCGATTCTCGCGGCAAGCATATGTGAGATCCTTGCGCACTGTGCGCTTAAAGAAGCCCTTGCAGCCCTCACAGCTGTAGACGCCATAGTGCTTGCCGCTGGCTCGATCGCCGCATATGGAGCACAGGTGCTTCGACCCGCTGAGCGGATGATTTGGCGGATATTGTTGTTGCTGCTGCTGTTGCTGCTGTTGTTGTTGCTGCTGTTGGTTGGGATTATTATTGTTGTTGACATTGACCATGTTCATGGCCATGAAGGGACCCGGACTCTCCGCCTTGGGCGAGAAGCTGCTGTTGTTGCTGTCATTTAGCTGCGATATGTCCGGCTTCACCTCCTCCTTGATCGGACCCAGCCGAAAGCCAGCGTCCTGGTCGCAATTGTCCATTTTTTGCTCAGGCTTCACTCCTGCTCCTGTTTATTGTTCTTAATCTTCTTCTTTCCAATGTTGTGTCTGGGCGTGTTTGTGTGTGTGTCCGTGTATTTGTGTCTACGACTTTCCCCGCTGCAGTTTCACTTTGTGGTCGAGAGGAACGCCACCGTGTCGCAGAGTCTGGCAAACTTGTGTGGTGCATAAATTGCAGTCGCTTGCATTTACATAACTTGTGTCGCACTTTTGCCACTTTATCCAGTTTTATGCCTCGTTCAAACTTCAGCTTGAATTAATTTCCTAATTTACAGAATTCGCATTGACGGGCTTTTCTGACTAATGATTAAATACTTTTCGCGTCGACATTTTTTTTCTCAACAAAGACCAAATTCACCACAGAGACTTGAATTCACCAGCCGCCAGTGTTGTCCATTAGCCGCACATTAGTGGCGGGCCTCAGACACACGCACACAGCACATTGCATAGGGTACAAAATATGCTTTTCACACAATTAATTTATTAATTGTTATTGAATTTGTGCTCCTGAGCGCGGCAAACACCAATGAAATGTGCATTCCTTGCAAATTTGGTTAGTGTAACAACCCTGTTTACAGCACACACACAACACTACCACCTCAACAACAAAAGAGAAAGAATTCTCACCACGAAGAGCAACTCTGTGTCTGTCACAATACAATTCTTGTTGTACTGGCAAAAACGAAAACACGCACACAGGCGCAGCCAGACAGACGACGCAAACACACACAGACACAGACAGTAGAAGCGAACTTGCCTGCAATTATGTGCGGCATATGCAAAAATACAAACACACATGTACACGCATAGGCTAGCAAATACACATACACATATACATGTGGACATATGGACAAAGCGGCAATTCCCCGGCCCGGCCTCGGCCCAAATAATCGACATCGACAAATCAACAACAAAACAATGAGCCCCGAGTACGCGCCTTCAAAACCGTTTTACTTTTGGCCAACCACGAACCAGCAACACAACAAATTAAGTCCACAATTTAAATCGTGGTCAAATGAATATTAAATTTAATTTAGTCGTAGCTAAATGCACGGTGCAACTTACTTGCATACGCACTTGTTTGATTTCACGCAATGCGACGCTTTGACTGTTTAACAGTTTTCGCACTATATTCACGCAGACGCGCACGGGCACACATTAAAAATTGATCAAATGCTGCAGAAACAATTAATAGATGCGTTTATTTGTAATTATTTTTACCAAACTGATCTACCGTCCAATTCAAACACACTGCAAACAAAATACTTAAATATGCCAAATGTGCTAAATTTGACCAAACAAAAATTACAAAAAATATCGATAACGGAGACTATCGACACAAATTAAATGCATTGCTGACTATTTAAATAAAGGGGATGTTTGCAATTCTTATCGAACTGTGAATTCTTATCTAAACCGCTGATTATTTAGCTGTATCAATAACCATAAGATGTCTGGTTAGTGGATGTATTATTTATATTACATATGACCTACATATTATATATTATTCTGAGTCACTTGAACTATAACTACAACTGAGTGCTAACTTTGCTTTTAACGACCTAATTTGCGTGTTTAAATACTTTATCTCGTCCCGGTACAAATCCGATTCATAAAGCAAATTCTGAAATTCGCTGGTCAAGTCGTCTGTTACACTCCTCTGTTCCGCCGCTTCTGAGCTGTGGCTCTGACTTTGGCTTTGACTTTGGCCTCGACTCTGGCTCTCCTCCCCCTCCTCAAAACTTAAATAAAGCTGAAAGAACTCCTGTCCCCGGTTGCGACAAACGGGACAACTGTTGGACCTGTTCAATAGAAATGGATTAATCTTGGTTCAAAGCTGCCGTTCAAATGGGCTTCCCACTTACTCCTCCCACCAGCGCTGCAGACATCGCCAGTGGAACACATGGCCACAGCTGCCGCCATAGATTTGATCTGCCACCTTATACCGCTCCGAGCAAATCGTGCAGCTCACATGGCTGCTCGAGCTGCTCCCGCTGCTCCCGCTGCTCCTGCTGCTTCTGTTTCGATTGGCACTCATTCTCGTAATGAATAACTTAAATGCACACAGCGTAGCAGCTGCGTTCGCCACAAACGAACTGCCAATTGCAGTTTACTTATCATCTCTCATTCGGCTGTCCACTCGTTTCGTTTACTAAATCTTTCTCTTTGTTAGTTCAGTCACTTTAATCACCTATATATGTAAGTAATGGGAAACAAGATAAAGTATGGCCACGGAGTAAGTAGTTCGATATAATGACTAATTTGCAATATTAATTGCGAACATTTTGGAATAGCCGCGAGGGCGGTCCCAGAAGTACTCGAGCTTCCCCAGAGCAGAGTCGAGTTAGGCGTGCACTGAGACTATTTACATTCAATTTCAAATTAATTTTCATTTTACAAATTCCTTTAGATTGTTAACTTTCGATGTTTGACTGTTTGACTACAGGTAGTTATGGAACCGCTCTCGCCTATGAAATCTGATACGTTAACAGCTGCCTACGAATTTGTCGACTTTGGCAAAAAAACTGTTTACTAATTCACTGATTACTTCTCGCAGAGAAATGCGAAGAGCTTTTGTACGATCGTGCCAGGCACTGAGAGTCGGCATTGTACTTACTCTCTTTCTCTCTCTCTCTCTCTCTCTCTATCACTTGTTCTGGCTCTGTTTGGTACGCATATAGAGATAAGTCTCAAATAGATTGAAATATGTTTTAAATGACATAGAATTCTTTTTGTGTTTATATAGGCATTATTATATATTCGAACGCTTTCATAAAAACATATCTATTAATAAAAATATATTTGTATATAAAAATGTAGATTGAATAATATAGGTACATATGTAAATCTACAACTATTATATATATATATATATATATATATATATATATTTTCTGTATATTGATAACTTCATAGATGGAATGCTTTACGACTAAGACTATTCGAGTGTGGCCCAAAGTCGCCTGTTAAAAAAAAACAAATTCAAATACAAATACAAATAGTTTAATATATAGAAAAAAAATATTATATATATATATATATATATATATATAAATCTATCTAAATAATCTAAGGTTCTGATAACGTTCGTACGTTGCGTGACATCCACAACTGTAAAATCTGTTGCCGTAACATAGCCTTAACAGTGTGTGATGTTAACAGTGCACAAGCATGTTAATGGAATGTACGGAAGTTAAACAAAAATTCTATATGCAATTATTGTATAAAAAAAAAAAAAGAAAAAATTCGAAAAAAAATGTTTCTGGAAATCGACCATAAACCGTAAGATCTCTGTATGTTTAACGGATGGAGGGATTGGATCGATATAAATAGAGCTTAGTTTAGTTGTTAATACTAAGTGCGGACAAACGATAAATATCTATAAGTAGGTAACGATAACGATATATGCAAGTAAGTATGACTGTGTGTATGTATCGTTTACGATATTCAGAGTTTACGATATTTTTATAAATATCCAAAGTCAACTACAAGTCCTAACTTACATATATCGTAATCGTTATGTATAACTTAATGTAGAATTTACGAGACACATTTGCTTATACCGTAAGGCGTACGGTAGCACTCACTATACCATGTACGACATAGAGAGCACAGATTACAGTTTACGATATCTGCAAGCATGCCGTAATCGTTATTGAGTGTACGATATATGCTATACGATATACGCTATAGCGCACGTCGCGTAAGGAGGGGAATGTAACAGTTACAATATTTGGAATTAAAGCATTTCGTTAGTCTTTTGGATTTGGAGACTTTGTGGGCACTTTGCTAGCATCGTCCTGGACCGGAAGCGACGCCTGCTGCGGTGCATCATCCTTGACCGTCGCATTATCGCTATAAGATTGGTTTCTCTTCGGACTGTCGATGTTCATGTAGATGGGTGATTTGGTCACCTTGCTGGCCATCGTTGTCGGCGCTGGCGGCTCCGTTGCGGGCACCTCCTCCTCCTCCAGTATGATGTCGTCGCCCACCATGGTGATGCGACGATGCCCCAACGGAGCCAGCGAGCCAGCTGCGGGTCGGTAAACGCCGCTGCTCAGGCAGCTGCTGCTCGCTCCGCTGCTGTTGAAGCCGTTGTTGATGTAGGAGTGATTGCTCTTCTTGGGTGGCAGCCGGCTGCTGTTGCTCCCGCTCGTGCTGCTGCTGTTGTTGTTGCTCCCGCTCACGCTGCTGTGGCTGCTGGCTGCGAGCGTTACCGATGGCGGTGGCGGTGTTGGGGGCGTAGCCAACGGCGGTAAATTCGAGCGGCTTATCAGATCTGGACAGCGGGAGTATAGCTCCAGTGACTGACCCGATTTGGTTGCCGGCAAGGACGGGCAATCGGATGTCGGTGCGGGCATCGCTGCCGTTGGCGACGCCGCTGCAGCCGCTGCTGCGCCGGCGGACATCTGGGACACCAAGGTGCGGCTGTGGTTGTTGCTCAATCCGGTGTCTTTCCATTTCTCTAAAACAAATTGTGACCGTGACTTAGCGGATGTGGTTCGCATGCATAAATCCATAATGGATCCACCCGGTACGTACCTGCAGCACTGTTCGCCCCATTCGATTTGCCAAAGGGCAGCAGGAGGCGTGCCGGCTGACATAGGACAACCGTCTTGTAGGCCTTGCGATATTGCTTATTCATGATCACATAGATGATCGGATTGATGCAGGCGGACAGATAGAGCATGATGTAGCTGAAGATGTGCAGACTCGGGTGGTCCACATCCTTGTCGGCCACCTTGACAATTGTGATCGGCAAGTAGCAGACGACAAAGGAAAGGAAGATGGCCAACACCATTTTCGTGATGCGCCATTCGTTGCGCTTGGCGCGCACCTCACGCTGATCCTTGACCCGCGTGGGCGGTTGCTTGCCACCAGCTGCAGTCACTGTCTCCGGCACGTCCGTGGAGCAGCTGCTGCTGTCCGTAGAGACGCGACTGCCGGCGACCGTTTGCGGCACAGTCTGATTGTCGGGATTGTTCGGCTGGCTGGCGACCGCCCTCAAGTTGTTGGGTATGGAGTTCTGTTTGGTGGCATGTCGTTTCATTCGCTGCTCGGACTTGTGCACCACCCAGAAGATCTTCGCATAGCAGGCTATGATCACCAGGCAGGGTATCACGAAGGCCGTTATGAATAGCGTTGTCTTGCTGCTATGCCCATGCGCATCGCTCATGATCGAGCACGTCTGCAGCCGAGTGTCGTAGCCGAAGCGTCCCCAAGCGCCCAGGAGAGTGGGCAACTGCATGCCGTAGGAGACCAGCCAGCAGGCAGCGATCATGACGGCGATCCAATGGCGCTTGTAGATGCGCGCATAGCAGCTGTGATGTGTGATCATCACATACCGATTGATCGTGATCATTGCGATGCACAGCAGCGAGACTCCGATGTTACCATACTGTATGAACGGGATGACACGGCACAGGATCTTGCCGTAGTGCCAACCGCCCTGAACGAAGCGCAAGCCCTGGAATGGCAGCACCAATGCGCAGAACAACAGATCGGCTATGCACAGACTGTCAAGAGAATATTATAGGGCATTAGGGCAAAAGCGATCAGCGATCATAATCTGTTTCGATCTACCTGATAATGAAAGCGGCGGCTACGTTGCGCACTTTGGGGCACTTGAGCAGCGCGACAACGGTCAGAAAATTGCCACATATGCCGACGATCATGATCAGAAATGTCATGATCGCCGCAAAGGTCAAGAGCGATTGCGAGAAGCTGCAAGTGTGAGAGATAATTAGTTTTATAGCTTTCAACATGAATTCGTAGACAGGGCGCTGATCCTTAAACTGTTTGCGATCTTGATAAGAAAAGCCGCGATCACCGATCATCGATCGTTGTAATTGAGTTGATTTCTGTGGCGATCGCAGCGCTGATCCTTGAACTGATCGTGACGACCTTTACGCCCGATGCCCATCATATCATATTTGCAGACGCTTCCGTTGGCTCAAAGACAACCAGCATTGTTGTTGATTCGCTTACACACTCGATCGTTGGCGATCACAGCCGATCCTCTGTTGCCGTTGAGAGAGTTTTGTGGAGCGGCGCTTGTAATGGACCGCGTAATATTAACGATCGGTTATCGGACCTTTCACACAGCGCTATAATTAACCAGCGCAGCTGGTAGCACTGATAATGTCGAGGGCAACCTACCCACTTTCATCCACAGCATCCAGGCCGATCGTTGGTGCCACTGAGGCAGGCACTCCACCATCGCCATAGCCCAGACTCGAATCTGTGTCGTCACTCATAATTCCAGATAAGCTAAGAAGTTCACAGAAACATAAGAGAGGAAGATAACGAATGCAGCGTGAGTACATGAGTTTACAGTTTTCAGCTTGAGGCAGGCTTCAATAATGTTTAGCAGCTCTACCTGATCAGTGCTGTGCCTTAATCAGTACTTATGTATATATATATTATTGAATTCACACCCAGGAATTATACGAAAATAAACAATGTAGAATGAAATAATAATGTAAGACAGAAGGAAACAAACAGCCTATCGATCGACCACCGACCACTGCCAACGGGCAACTGACAAATGGGAGCTCTCGACTGACAGCTCGACTTTGATGCAAATCGGGCGGGGTTTTAGTGTCGAGACGAGCTGGCGAGCTGGAAAGCTGGCGAGTTTTGTTTCTGTTTGCTGGCTGTTCCTTTGGACTACAATAAATTAGTGTCAATTAAATAATTTAAAGAGGTCACAGCGCACACTCAGCGGCCAAACAAACATCGTGCATGCAAACATCTCTTTAGCTGCGGGTGCAAAGATCAGCGCCGAACCTTAATTAATTGAGTGTGCTTCATATATAACTATATATATATATATATATATATATATATATATATATATATATATCTATATATATATAAGCTATATATCACATATCTGTGTATGTGTGTGACATTGTCACCAATGTGTACCGAAATACCGGAACACTTCACATTTCTTTATTTCTGAGTAGCTGACACTCAGTTATATGATATACATAAATATTGACATTAGCTCTAGAGCGGCACAGCTAAGAGAGAGAGCACTCCCTGTACTGGATATACATATATGTATAGCTCTTTAGCTAGATTATACAATCTCATAAACTATACAATATAAATATATATATATATATATGATATGTGATATTTGATAGCCGTGCACACCCGTCAGATATTGCCTAATCAAAATATTCTTCTTATTTACTTTGCTAATGATTGATCGATCGATCGAAAACTAAACAGTTTTCAATGAAAATGTTGCTTATCTCTGAAAATATCTAACGAACATCTTTACGCTCTACTTCATTAATAATATCTTATCAAATCTGTTATTATTATATATAGACTTCTAAAAAATAAAGACTTAAGCTATCTTGGAAATATTCCTGATTCCATTTCTTAAATGGATAGTGATATGTTATAGAATAGTAGAATATCTAGTAGCTATAATTAATATGAAAACTAATTGAAGTCATAATACTTTAAGAAGATAACAAAAATATACGTATGGATTAAAAAACAAGTGAGAAGGCTCTAGGCGAGACGGCTCGACTACGAGATATCCTGAACCCTGCAAAAAAATTAATATTCTTCTTCTTTACGCACGTATAAAAAAACGCTCTGCTTAAATTCATAAGATCTTTGAAAGTTAAAAACATATTTCTGTACTTAAAAAAAAAAATTAAATAAATATATAAATAAATATTTAATATGTAATCTTGCTATTTAAAGCCATAATAATTAAAATATCAAGACTATAGCTCTACTTAAAAATATATATAAATTTCAAACATACAATTTTTGTTCTACGAAGAAATGATTCATTTTTTTATAACTTCTTACTTTCTTAGTAATATTTACACAATTCTTCAGAAACTGCACAAGCAACAGTGTGACGAGTGATTGAAACGTATACGTAATATTAGACAATAGATCATACTAGAGAAGTCGAATGCATTTATTTTATAATTGAATGTTGCGAACATCGTTAGGTCACTTTAAATGGAAGTTACGTATACGCAGTGTAGAACAGCTCGCGATCATTTAGCACTGAGGCTGTCCAGTTCTAGGTACATTCATATACGAATTTACGTACGTACATACATTTTGAGTGTCTTTGTTATATATTTATCTTATCAGCATACACATAGAGCTCACCTGGTTTACTGGTGTGGCACATGCGATTGATAATCAATTTTAGACTGCTCCACCAGCTGTGCTGACATTCACGATCCGATCACTGGATTGCTCACAATTCACAAATCACGAATTAGACTCTTATCAGGTAGCACTCTTTTGGTGTTGTTGTTTGTTTATTTGTTTTTCTATTATTATTTCACGTAATCGCAGCTGGCCAATAGAGATTCCGAGCCAGAGAGAGAGAGAGAGAGAGAGAGAAAGAGAGAGAGAGCAAGTTTTTGCCAATGCGACTGCGAGTCAGAGTCAGAGTCAGAGTCAGAGCCAAGTCAAGTCAAGGCAATGCAAGGTGCTTATGAGTAATAACTGAACTGAACTTTATGCAAGTGAACTGAGCTGAGCTGAGCTGAACTGAAATGAACTGAACTGAACTAAGCTCAGCAGAGTTGAGTTACGTTGCGTTGCGTTGCGTTGCGTTGCGTTGAGAGCTGAGCAATGTAAACAGTTTATGATACGCCGCTCTCTACTGCTGGCAATGGCTTATTCACGAATGCTGCGCGAGTGAGTGAGGGGCCCGCGGGGCCCGCTTGGATGATTCAAAACTGCCGCAATGCTCGCGCACTGTCATGACTAATACATTTGGGATTCAAGCATTCTGCAGACTTTTGCAGAGGCAGGTAGAAAATGTTGCAGGCATGCGGCACAGCCAGCGCGCACGAGACCGCAAGCACATTTGTCACGTTATCGGCAATAACAACAGCAACAACAACGGCACAAGCCACACACACACTCACACCAACTAAGGGAATAGCGCGATCAAAACAAAACGCGTGAAATCAAACTAACTGTAACGGCTAAATGGCGTTTGGCTGCGCGCGCGCGTTTGTCTACAACGACTGCACATTATCGAGTGACCGCTTTTGGGGCGGCAGCTCAGTCGCCGTCATCGTCGTCGTCGCCGTCGTTGTCAATTGATATTCGTTGCTCAGGCTGTTGACAATTTAACTCTACAAGCACACACATACACACCCACTCTCTCTCACAGCAACTCTCTCCCTCTTCGCGTGCTCTCTCGCTCACTCACTCTTGCAGTGCGCTCTCGCAATTGCTGCCGCTATTGTTGTTAGTGTACGTATTTATCAGTTGGTAGACCAGAGGGCGGCAGAGACATATGTATGTACATATGCGATTGGCGATCGCGTTAGATATTGCATGCATTCATGTACATGTGTGTGTGTTTATTTGTTTGTATATATTGTTTTTATTTTTTCTTATTACAGATAGGCGATACGCATGACGACACATAATTGACATTTCCAGTAATTCCATCAGGAAATATAACTGCAACTATTACACAGTCAATCTTATCCCTGCAAGCATATATATATATATATATATATATATATATATATATATATATATATTAAAAATATATTTAATTTTTACATTTTATCCATTTGTTTATTGTATTTACCTTAACTTTATCCATTTGCATATATAATGCTCTGGCATATCATTGAATGATTTCCAAACATATTGTTAAATATTTGAATCAAATCATTTAAAATGGCTTTGTCTTTTGACTCTTTTGCAACACTGGGCACCATAATTGGCAAAACTCAGAAAACTTTAAGCTGCTTTGAATTGCCCATGAACTTTCTCTGTAATATCCATAATTATTATCATTATCAATATGTTTCAACTTTATACCATTTACCATTCCCACAAACAAACAAAATCTAAGAATATTCCTTACTGTGGCAAATCCTTGCTGTGCAATGGCTAAACTGACAAACAGTATTATTTGTTTAGTATTATTGCCGCCATATTACATTACAATTAGCTGTTGATCGAGCGTTGCCACCTGGAGTTAATATTGTGCACTGCAAAAGCTGCACACAAAGCAGTATTTTTATATACAGAGATGAAAAATACGTATTTCATATACTAGAGACTTGTATTTTGGAAAATATACAGACCCATTTGACTGCTAATATTACGTTCTCAAAGTTTTGATGAAGAGAGTCCATCTAGAAATGGATTTATAAGCGTCCAAAATATAGTAGCTCCTCAAATCGCTGCCCCTCAATGACCGCTATGCTGTTAGCATATCGCACGAAGAATTGTATTAGTTATATTGCAGGTTCAGGGGATCTCCTTGATAATCAGTCGCGACTAGAGCACTTTTGTATTTTGTAATTTTCCTATCCCAGTAGGTATTTATTTTCAAATGTTATGTTGCTTGACCAAGCAACTACTAAAATCATTTTGAATTGCTTAAAGCACTGCTCTAGAGTGTTCGTTAACCAGATTAAAAGCAAAAAAAGTAAACTTTCAATATAATCAGCGATCATTGTGCTTGTGCGAAATGAATTGGTTTGCTTTAACATCTTATGTGCTGTGGATATTTACCCACATTCAAAATCCGATCGGGCAGATTTGGTTCCATCTGCAACGCTCTCATGATTACCTTCGTATCGCTATACCTGAGATCTTTGTACCACTCAATGCCGAGTTAGAGGACTCCATCTATATACCTAAGCGTCAAACCCAAAACGTCTACAATGTCTTTGCAGATGCTCCTGGTGCAAGTGATGAAGAGTTCGGTCAGATCGATAAGATTGATATCGAAGAGGAGCTCCTGTCGAACGAAAGACAGGAGTACAAGAACAACATTGATGAAATGCCGCTCTTTTGGATGCAACTGCGTAACTCCGTGAAGATTGTAGCCTACGATAATCCCCGTGGTCTCTATCTGACCTACGAGAAAACTAATAATGGAAAAAAGCATACTAAGTCTTTCAATGTGGTTCTCGTAAGCCAATTGATCTGTGCGTTGTACTTGATCGCCTTGGTCATCGGAGTCATTAAAATGATTATCTATTTAGTGTGTGGCCTTCTGAATGGTTTAGTCAATCGATTCATAAGCATCAACAAACGGCAAATGCCGAGACATCTGGATGCCACTGCACGAGGTTTGCATTTGCACAATAATGAGAATCAGATGGAAGCGCTTCCTATCGAAGGTTATACTGATGACGAGTCAAGTATCGATAGTTTTCTAAGTTTCGATGTAAGTCCTACACCTAATTCGCCTTCAAATAACTTGTCCCCAAGATCCAGCTTTGAAGAAGAATATGACCAACAAGAAGAATGTCAAAGTTCCGATGTTAGTCCTACACCTAGTCCGACTTTGAATAACTTGTCTCCAAGATCCAGCTTTAAAGAAGAGTATGACGAACAAAAAGAATGTGATGGACAGATTCCATTTGTGGCTGAAGCACCCGGTACAGAGATTGAAGTTTCCGGCTTAAATGGGGACGAACCAGTTTTAAAGCCTGAAGAGTCTGGTGAATACTCAGATCCTGAACTGATGTTTACTGGAAAATCAACAGCACAATTAAACGCAGATCATTCTATCAGATATATTAAAGAAAATCTCTATTTACTTAGAAAAATGATCGATTTTTCTAAGCAGCATATACAAGATGATGCCTTTTCAGTTGAATCCGATCTGATCATAAATATAAGAAAAGTTCGAGAATTTTTAGACCTCACGAGTGATTCCGATTGTTGTGTATTAAATGAAAATAGCTCTGAAAGTTCCACATCGAATTACATAAGCAACGATTCGAATGACGAACTGAGCATATATACAGATAGTGAAGATTCCGATGAGGCCGAAGGACTTGCATGGCTTGCGGAAAATGGACAGGGTGATGGCGCTTGGCTGCCTAAATTAATAATACGAAAAAATACCAATAATGAATTTACAGCAGAGCTATCGGAAGTGCAATATAACGCTGAGCAACATCAGTCCGATCAGGAAATATCATTTGCGGAACGACTTTTTGATGAACAAAAACTGGAAGAATCTGAATGTGAATGGTTGGACAAATATTCAGATACGTTCGATATCCAAATTGAGTCGGTTATTGATTTGAAGAGCCGAAATGCACATCAAAATGATACATATCCAGACTTAAATGAAACAAAACAAGAAAATTTCTGGCAGATGGAAAGAGTTTCAAGAATGTCGAGGCACCCTTTATCGATTAGTTTACCATCCTGCTTATACAATATATCACCCCTTTTGGGCTACTCTAAAATGATACGACGCGCAATTTCGGAAAATGAGTTGGGATACTCGTTGTTAGAAACCGAGTATCTCAACACGGTTTCTAAACTTGTGGACAAACGCCGTAAATTTAGCTTTTCGACCTATGATGACCTTGAAATACCCAACAATAACACTAAAAATTATGATTTGTCAACAGAATTTGAAACAGTATTGAAAATATCTAACGGCTCTAAAAATGGAACTGAAATGATTCCCCGTTATCTCGAGGATGGCAATTGGGTCGATTGGGCCTTAAAATCGAGCAGATCAAATCAAATCAAGCAAACATTGAATATAAAAAGCTTAGACATTACATTTGATTCTGATTTATCTTCTGTTTCCTCTGACGAACTTATACAGAAATTGAAAGTCTTGGATAAAATGGCCATTAATAAAGGAGAAGTCGCTATCAATTCGGAAGTTGGAAGGACTACAGTGAATCCGAAGAAACAAAAGCACGTGTAAAGCCATTGAGAAACATAAATATCAGCTGTCAACACTCATTTGAGACTGAAGAAATCGACGAAAATATATGCGACAGTGACATAGATAGGTGGAATACTTTAAAACAATATAATAATCGAATTATTATACATGCTTGATTCTGCATTATAAACTCACAAAATTTCATTTTCTTTGCAGAGCTCCTGGAAAGCAGTCAAAAATCTGAACATACAGACAGAATATAATATTTAAGTCGATGCAATCAATCAAAGCCCAGACGATTCATCATCCACTTGATAGTACCACCCATTCAATGCCTGACCATAGCCCAATTTATTATCGTACCATTAAATCTAACTCGGAAAGATATGCTATCAAATCTGACCATGATGAAGTAACTATCCTTGGCTATATCTTCCACTCAAAAACGCAGATGTCAAAATCAAGAAACCTTTTTTATGCTAACATTGATCTACTACTACTACTACTACTACTACTATTAATACTACTACTACTACTACTACTACTATTAATACTACTACTACTACTACTACTACTATTAATACTACTACTACTACTACTACTACACCTACTACTATACTACTACTACTACTACTACACCTACTATTAATACTACTACTACTACTACTACTACTACTACTACACCTACTACTATACTACTACTACTACTACTACACCTACTATTAATACTACTACTACTACTACTACTACTACTACTACTACTTCTACTACTACTACTACTATTACTACTACTACACCTACTACTTTACTACTACTATTACTACTACTACACCTACTACTTTACTACTACTACTACTACTACACCTACTACTATACTACTACTACTACTACTACAGCTACTACTAATACTACTACTACTACTACTACACCTACTGCTAATACTACTACTACTACTACTACACCTATTACTACTACTACTACTACTACTACTACACCTACTACTATACTACTACTACTACTACTACACCTACTACTACTACTACTACTACACCTACTACTACTACTACTACTACACCTACTACTAATACTACTACTACTACTACTACACCTATTACTACTACTACTACTACACCTACTACTATACTACTACTACTACTACTACACCTACTACTACTACTACTACTACTACACCTACTACTAATACTACTACTACTACTACTATTACTACTACTACACCTACTACTTTACTACTACTATTACTACTACTACACCTACTACTGTACTACTACTACTACTACTACACCTACTATTAATACTACTACTACTACTACTACACCTACTACTATACTACTACTACTACTACTACACCTACTACTACTACTACTACTACACCTACTACTATACTACTACTACTACTACTACACCTACTACTATACTACTACTACTACTACTACAGCTACTACTAATACTACTACTACTATTACTACACCTACTACTAATACTACTACTACTACTACTATACCTATTACTACTACTACTACTACTACACCTATTACTACTACTACTTCTACACCTACTACTATACTACTACTACTACTACTACTACTACACCTACTACTAATACTACTACTACTACTACTATTACTACTACAACACCTACTACTTTACTACTACTATTACTACTACTACACCTACTACTAATACTACTACTACTACTACTACTACTACTACTACTACTACTACACCTACTACTAATACTACTACTACTACTACTACACCTATTACTACTACTACTACTACACCTACTACTATACTACTACTACTACTACTACACCTACTACTACTACTACTACTACACCTATTACTACTACTACTACTACACCTACTACTATACTACTACTACTACTACTACACCTACTACTACTACTACTACTACACCTACTACTAATACTACTACTACTACTACTATTACTACTACTACACCTACTACTTTACTACTACTACTACTACTACACCTACTACTATACTACTACTACTACTACTACAGCTACTACTAATACTACTACTACTATTACTACACCTACTACTAATACTACTACTACTACTACTATACCTATTACTACTACTACTACTACTACACCTATTACTACTACTACTTCTACACCTACTACTATACTACTACTACTACTACTACTACTACACCTACTACTAATACTACTACTACTACTACTATTACTACTACAACACCTACTACTTTACTACTACTATTACTACTACTACACCTACTACTAATACTACTACTACTACTACTACTACTACTACTACTACTACACCTACTACTATACTACTACTACTACTACTACACCTACTACTACTACTACTACTACACCTACTACTAATACTACTACTACTACTACTATTACTACTACTACACCTACTACTTTACTACTACTATTACTACTACTACACCTACTACTTTACTACTACTACTACTACTACACCTACTACTATACTACTACTACTACTACTACAGCTACTACTAATACTACTACTACTATTACTACACCTACTACTAATACTACTACTCCTACTCAAGCTAGTCTTACAGCACTTTCCATTCGGATAATCGGACATAATATCATCGATTATTTTATATATTTTAATATGTATAACTTTTGTGAACGACAATATATTTTTGTAATATCTAGGAAATCCTAACCTTGTATCGTCATTCCATCTGCTCATTTGCTTGAAATAGAGTCAAGCGAACAGTTGTCATATTCTGAAATTATGAGTGCCAGCTACGAGTCATCAACTGCAGTCGAAATCAAATTTAGTTCAACAGGTCTCTCTCACAGCTCACGGGAAACAACGAAACCTGATGCTGAGTCATACGATAGTTCAGAGATATAATACGTGAAGCTGAATCAGCCACTAGGTTTCCCAGCCCAGTCGCTTGGAAACCAGTTATTCCAATGTATCCAGAATCTTGGAAAGATTTTGCCTTAGAAAGCACAACTGTAATGCAAATGTCCAATAAGGGAATGTCCAATAAGGGAAACGCATGATATGCTATGGTAGAGCTGACCCAAAAGGTGACCTAAAGGTAATATAATGTCATGTGCTAATGTAGAGGCTATAGAAATATTATATATAGAACTGTGAAAGTAGTAAGTAAACAGCTAAACCCCCGGAGGGTCAACCCTACTTGTATAAAGTTAGCTACAATAACTAGGATGATATATAGATCTATAAAAGGCTCATGTTCTTCCTCGTATTCTATTTCAGCTTGCTCATAATTGATTTTAAAATAAATTTAATTTCATATTCGATTTCCCTTTTTAGAAGATATTTATATGGATATATTATTATATATTTGCTATGAATGGAGTATATCTTGATTCTAACAAACTCTCAAACTTGTCTAGTATACTAAATTTAGCGTGCACTGTACTGTCGACTGTCTTAAGTGCCCGGAATTACACGCATTGCTTGAATTGCTATTGATAAGGGATCAAGGGAAAGGGCATATAAACATGGAAAGGAAAGGGGCTAACTTGCCGATGTTGTTCACATTCCACTTCAGCTTCGGCTTCATAATTTAGAAATGTTTACACAACTCGAGCAGGCACGTTTGTTTGTGCGAAGAACCCGATCGCTTATAGATATCGAGAGTAACTATATTGGAAGAGAGAGTGTGAGAGTGTGAGAGAGAGGGAAAGAGAGAGAGAGAGAGTGGGAGAGAGAGAGGGTGTGGGAGAGAGAGAGGGGGAGAGTGAGAGTTTGTATGTGTGTATATATTTTCCTTTTTTGCTCTCTCTCTCTCTCTCTCTCTCTCTCTCTCTCTCTCTCTTTCTCTCTCTCTCTCCATCTATGCCCTCTAGTTCAAATCATTTCTGTGGGTTTCTGTTTGTATCTGATTAGCGGTCAGTTTGCTTTATATACTTATCCATATATATATATATATATAGAACTCTGTGCATCTGTGTATGTGTGCCTGCATAAAAAGCAAACATTTCACACTTTCGAGTTGTAGCAGAAGCGTAGACAAAGCCACGGGGCGTAATCGGTCAATTTTCAATTGTTGCCAAAGAGTTTTTCATCTGACTCAGTTATTTCTTATAAACTGCACACACACTCACACACACACACACACGTCTAGTGGCACACTCTCACTCTTACTCTCACTCTCACTCTCATTCCCATTACCATTAGCCATCCCATTCGTATATGCCGCTGGCTCATTCAATGTGCTCTACTCAATGAACCCAGAGGCCGGTGGCCCCTAATGTGCTCGCACCCAGCCAACGCCCCTTAGCCAATGCCCCCGCCAGTCCCACCCTCGTACTCCTCCTCCAGCTGCGGCGAGACTATTTCATTTTGCTTGCTTCATTAATTAATTAAGATGACGCTGGCAACGGCGTCGAGAAGAGATCATTATCTAACATACATACATATGTACTTGTATGTATACATACGCATGTATATGGATATATACACTGCGTTCGCAGTTTCCCAAAATCGAATCGAGTAGGTGCTCAAGGGAATTAGTGTAGAAGCAGTGGTTGGGGGTCATGCTTGGGGTGCAGTTAGCTAGAAAATTGCTCTACTCAATCGTTTGATTTAGATATACATATATACATATGTATATATGTATATACATATGTATATATGTCTAGCAGGCAATCAGTTTAATATTCCCTGGAATTATAATAGATTCTAAATTGATATATATATATATATATATATATATATATATATATATATATATATATATATATATATATATATATATATATATATATATATATATATATATATATATATATATATATATATATATATATTTAGATGTATATATGTATATACACACATACACACATACATATATGTAGCGTGTAAAGTTAGTATATATAGCTTGTAAGTCCAAAATTGTAGCTAATATATTACTCTATATTCACTATTGATAAGAACTAGATACCCTGTAATTTAATTATATTTCTAAAGAATTCCAATCTAGTTCCAAAAGAAACATATTTAAATATTACTTTGTATACTATATTATTATATGTATTGTATAATATTAAATTTTTATTTAATTTTTTATTTAAATATTACTTTGAACTTGAGTTTAACTTAAATAAAATTACTATATAATATAAAAGCTAATGTCTATACTATAGACTACTCCAAAATAACGGATAATTAAGCTAGAGTAATATTTGGGGTTCTATAGATTAAGCTCTATTTAACACATAATCTCTGACAAGAAGCAGTTATTCAAGTTGAGTATACAGTGTACAAAGAAAGTTTTCATACATCAGCATAGTGGCAAGTACAAAATAATGTAAATACACATTTTTTTAACTAATAAAATTTTTTTTAAATTAAATTATATTAATATTCTGATTAATATTCTAGAGATTTTTCAAAAGAGGTGTATTTAAAGCCTCATATTATATAGTATAGGCTTCCCTATAAAACATTAGAAAAAATAAAAATAAAAATAAAATAAAAATAAATAAAAATAAAATAAATAAACAAAAATAAAATAAATAAGTAAATTAAATTTGTATTTTTTGTTTGATTAGAATTATTGTATGAAAACTTTCTTGGGCCTTTTATTTGTAGCTTTTAAGCTAATCAACATAATAGTAATTATTAATTAATAATATTATTATTATTGTTGTTTCTTTTTTTAATATTAAAGTTAAACATTTAGACAATTTTTATGATCTTAGGTTTAATTCCATTTTTTTTAATTCTTATTATCGCTATGCATACATTGTAAGTGCTCACAAATAAAAATCTTGCTGCTGTGCGAAGATATTTTTGGTACACTGTATATACAATCGGGTCTTACGTAATAGACTATTTTACTATAAATTTGATTTAAGTCACTCACTGAAGCAAGTAAGTACATTTTTATCTAAAAAAACAATTTCATGAAATATTAATCATGTTTATTTATAGCTAATCTAAACTTTATACATATATACATTTATGTAAATATATATTTGACTATATAATCTCATATATTAAATTTTCTTTAAGATATTCTAGAAATTTTACGTTACTTGGTTTTATTTTTAATCAACCTGCTTTCCACTATTTAGATAAGTTAGATGTTTCAATGCTTCTCCACTGGAATACCCTATAAATTAATTATGTATAAATACCGACCAAAATTTATGCTCTTTTCCTTGACGGCTATCGTAGGTGGTGGCAACAGCTCGTCGAGGCGTTTGCCCACTGCCCCGAGAGCTCGAAAGAATAGGAAAAAGAAAAAGTTCTATTTGGAAATGTGGAGAGAGAGAAAACCTCAAGAGTTTCGTATTAATTTCTATTTTGTTGTTTTTTTTTATACCCTGAGCCCATTGAAAATAGGAAATCAGGGTATAATGGTTTTGTTAAAAGTATGTAACAGGCAGAAGGAGGCGTGGCAGACCCCACAATGTATATATATTCCGTCTGTCCGTCCGTCCGTCCGTATGTATAAGAGCTAGACTCTTCATTCTTTTTTGTTAGGTCTGTGTACTGCACGCGGTATACGAGTTTGCTTCAGAAAGTCGATAACTTTTACAGTTTCGGAGTTATCGATTTTAACATTTATCGAGAATCAGTTATAAAATTATATCTCATCCATCTTTAGAGCTAGAGTCTTCAAGTCTTCTACATATATATAGATATTAATTTAATACAATTTCGGGTTTTGTTAGATTTTGGATACCGGCCCCAAATTCGTGCCCATCCCCCAAATTTGAAAAAAAAAAACGCAATTCGATTACTAGAGACTTGCAAGTTGGCAAATTGACACATTTTAGTGCTATTATTATATTCCGAAAGTTTCATGAAGATCGTCCATCTAGAAATGGAGTTAAAGGCCTCCAAAATTCAGCCCAACCCACCCCCAGGCGCGGGTATCATATTTTATGCAGGGCTCAGGGTATCTCGTAGTCGAGCCGTCTCGACTAGAGCCTTCTTACTTGTTTTTTTTTTTTGTTTGTGGGTCTACGATTTTGAAATGATAGACGGAGATGGTGTAGCCCTGGTTTGTGTATGCTCTAGTTGAAAATATCGAAAAAGAAACAATGCGAAAGGCAACAAAAAAGTTTTTGTAGAAAAGGCCAAAATATAAGAACAATGTAAACAAAGCGCTCGCTCCGCTCATTTCAAATTACCCGATGATGAAGTCAATTGTTGTATACAATAAAATATGTTGTTGTTTTCCTGCTAGCAACTTTTTGGTATTCGCTTGAGTTAAAATATACCCTGTATTTTTGCAATTTGCTAGCCATGTAACCTAAAGAACTTGGCAATAGCATGGGTTAGGAGGGTAACGTAACTGAATGAGCTTGAAATGCAGAAGGATGCAAATCGAGAGTGGAAAGTATCTCAATATTTGATTATATATAATTATAGTACTATAAATTGTAATAGAAGTGCAATTAGTAAACTATATAAATGATTGGATGGGTGCTAGAAACTAATATTAGAAAATAAAGGTAAAACGAACTTGGAAAGTAAATGGAAGAATTTTCTTATGTGAAAGAAAAAAACTAAAAGAAAAAGTAATTCAAATTGAGAGTTGATAATATAAGTATGTAGAAAATCAGTTTTCATGATATATATTAAATAGTATTATAATAGAAATTGGTACGATAGAAGTTTCTTATGTGAATGATTGAGGCTAAGAGAATATGTATTTCAATTTGAAAGTAAAGAATATTTAATTTTAATCAGATTTAATGATATATATGAATAATATTACAATATAAATGCTGTCAGAAATCTATATTCTTTAGAAAAAGGAATTAATAATTCTCTGTACAATATATAAAAAATAAATTAATATACCTCGAAAACTATTAAAGCTAAGAGCTAGAGAGCTTAGAGCTGATAGAAAATACATTTTTGTTCTTTTCTGAATCTCTAAAGTCACTTTCTATAGCCTAGGAAGAATTCAAAAACCTCTTTGAGAGCTGAACTTAAAAATAGAAATAAACAAAAAATATTTCATAATTAATTTCTATATATTTAACGCAACTAATTCATTTCGATACAGGGTATTTAGCAGTCATGTATGCCTTCATGCAGCTCTCATGGAACACAATTCATTGTTGCTGCTGTCGTTGTTGTTGTGTTTTGTTAATTTCTTTGCTGGATGCTTTGCTATTTGGGCTAGTGTCGATGTATAGAATTTAGTTTAGTACAAAAATCGGCGCAGGAACGATCGCGTCATAGTTTTAAACACCGCATTCCTGGGCTGCAAGCGGACAAACACCCGACACACACATACTTAAGCATATATATATATATACATGTATGTATGCATATACATATATGTATATATAGCCATATATGTATATTATATACATATTTATGCCCCGCTAAACCCGCACCGCCGCACCGCCGCACCGCCTAGCTGTCGGACCCACAGTTAAGTTATCTCCAGTTTACATTGATTAACATGATTCACCAGCATTGGAACGATCAGCCTGGGCTGCTGTCGGCCAGCAGCCAGCCAGTGGGTTTGGGCTCGGGATTGGGACTGAATCGCAAGGCGTTGCCCGGCAACCGAACGAGCGGGCTGGAGAATGAGCTGTTCCAGGGCTACTCGGATGAGTTGCTGACCTTCGCCTGGATTGCCTGCATTGTGTTCATCATTGTGGGCGTGCCCGGCAATCTGTTGACCATTGTGGCCCTGTCGCGGGGCAGACAGACGCGCAACTCGACGGCGATCTTCATCATCAACTTATCGTGCTCGGATCTGCTCTTTGGGTGCTTCAATCTGCCGCTGGCCGCGTCCACATTCAAGGAGCGCGCCTGGACCCACAGCGATCTGCTCTGCCGTCTATTCCCGATGCTGCGCTACGGCCTGCTGGCCGTCTCATTGCTCTCCGTCTCGCTGATCACGATTAATCGGTACATCATCATTGCCCATCCGCGACAGTATCCTCGGTAAGTGGGCCATTCTGCTGAATTCTGAATCCAATTCATATTAAATGCTTCCCCTTCTGCCTGTCATTCCCATGTGTGCAGCATCTATCAGAGACGCTATCTGGCGCTGATGGTGGCGGGCACCTGGCTGGTCACGTTCTCGATCATGATACCGACATGGCGCGGCGTTTGGGGTCGCTTCGGGCTGGACACGAGCATCGGCTCCTGCTCGATCCTGCACGACAAGTACGATCGTTCGCCCAAAGAGTTCCTCTTCATGGCCGCCTTCATACTGCCCTGTGTCTGCATTGTCATCTGCTATGCGCGCATCTTTATACTCGTCCGTAAGGCGGCGATACGGGCGAGCGCCAAGACATCGGAGATTGCCATAACACCGCCCATTCAAACGCCGCCCGTTGACAAGGGCAAGGATAAGGCTAAGCCCAAGGGCAAGGACAAGGCCAAAGATCAGGACAAGGAGCATAAGCCCAGCACGGACGAGGACTCTGGCCATGTGCAACCCTTTGTGGTCAGCGAGTATTTGGCCTACATCGATGACAATGCCTCCTCGGAAAGTTTTCCCATCTCGTACAGCGTCAAGCAAGAAACGCCCATCGATGCCAACGTCGTGCTGCAGGACAGTAGCCTAACCAACAATAAGCACTCCACGCCATGCTCAACTCCAGCTGCGGCTACGCCAACAGCCGATATGAGCATACATAGATCGCTGACACAGCTGGAACAGAGCCGCAATTCGTAAGTGTCATATGAAACTTGAATAACATCTACTTTTGTATTTACAACTGGCTTGTAAGCTCTCCTTTGATATCGAAGGGGTACGAAGTCGTATATATCCAAAGAGAGAAGAAGAATGAATGAAAGAAAGAATGAATACAACTTCTCTATTATATATATTTCAATTGATCTAGTACATTGTAAATACAATGAACATTTGTTTGCTTGAATTTAAAATCGAACATTTACAACCAGGTTGTAAATTTCAGTTGAAAGACTTGTGTATTAGGTGTAGTAGAAAAAACCTAAAAAAAAAGATGAAATATAAGGTTTGTTAAAAACTTAAATATAACATTTACTTACAACCAGGTTGTATATGTCTAAGGGAACTTTCGAGAACAAATAGCAAAGGAGAAGTTATATATGAGAAAACGCTTCGTTCACAATCTGCAAAGCAAATTGGCCACGCCCCCAATGCTGAGACTGTGATTCAGCTATAAATTCTCAATTATTTCGATCCATATATATATATAGGGAATGTTTAATAATTGTAATGGAAGATTCTAAAAAGAAATCATAGACTAAATATAGTTCTTAGAAATATTCAATATTAGTTGTAAGAATAATATATACTTTATGGGTTTACTGGAAAATCTTAGTGGAATTACAAATAATGGCATAGGGAAAATTGATATGAATTACTAAATATCGGTCAAACTCTTTTCCATTGCAACTCTCTCAATCTCACCCGCTCTTTATCTCTCTCTCTCTCTCCCACATTCTCTGATCATAGGAAGAATCCTATTACCACCTCGCTGCGCACTTCTTTTACACGTTTCAGTCCACGTAAATCGCATTATGTATCAATGGGGAACACATCGAATGCCTCGTCCATCTACCCAGGTCGGATGAGTGTGAAGGATCGTCGATTGTTGAAGATGATATTCGTGATATTTGGGTGGTTCGTGATCTGCTATCTGCCGATAACGATTGCCAAGATCTGGAAGAGCGCCAACGATGTGCACATCTTTAATATAATGGGCTATCTGCTGATCTATCTGACCACCTGCATCAATCCGCTGATCTATGTGCTGATGAGCTCCGAGTACAGGCGTGCCTACTGGAATCTGCTGCGCTGCCACCAGTCTGAGCAGCAGCAGCAACAGCAGCGAGCCCTGAAGAAGCATCTCGAGTCGAATCGGGCGCTCAAAACGTGATCCGTGTTGATCAGATATGGAGCCGCAGACGAGTTCCGTCCCAAACATCAATGGCCAGCAGTCTAGTGCCAAATCGCCAGATAGAAAAGATTTTCCAAATAAAGGTAAAGGCTATATTGCAGCTGGTAGAGTCAAATATCACCTCATATTCAATAGCTATACTACATGAGTCGATTTCGCTGAAATCAATGTAAGATCCGAGTACCTAATTGGTACTAACTCTATACGATATGTCTCTATAGCAACCATTCATCCATCTATAATAAAAATAATCCAATTACTGTAAAGCCATATCTTTATGTGTCAGATATATCCATTATACATATATATAGTATTAAATATCAAGCTAAATGATATATAGATTGATCATATATCACTAAACTCGATCGTTTATTAGCATATTATTTTCGTTTATAACTAGGGAGATATGAAGATGTAGCTAACTTGACTATATATTCCACTTCCATTTCAATTTCCAGTTCCCCCTCCCATTCCCGACTCCTGCCATTAAATCAAGAATCGATAAGTCGGAGCGTGTAATCGATAAAAAGTGTATTGTATTTTATACCAAATGACTTTTTAATATCTGGTTGACATATTTGAATTCCATGTTTAAGAACAATCGATGTTTTATTTATTTGCTTGCCGCTAATTATTGTACCAATACATACACATATATGTATATATATCTATATACATATACATATATATATTTCTATAATGTATATCCTATGTCATCAATAAATGCTTCGAATAATTGATATATGTAGTTTTACGTTGTTTTTGTTATCCTTTCCTTCTTTTTTTCTTTTTTTTGAGAATTTCGAATAGAGTTCCAGATAATACCAGAATATATGGTGTAGCTTAATACATAATTATTATCAATATACATATTGTATATGCCAGAGTGTCTGTGTGAGTGTGTCAAATGAGTGAGTGTGTGTGTGAGTGTGTGTGTGTGTGAGTGTGTGTGTGTGTGTGTATGTACGAAACATGGACTACTTAACGCTAGTAACACAACTAAATGATCCAATATTCTGGTAATACTTATCGCTGAACGATAACGCCAACGATAAATCGTTTCGAAATTTCAATTGTCAAATGGAACTCTCGGATCGAGCCTGTTATTTCATCATCATCTACTTCTTCATCAGACTCAATCGATCTCTTTCTCTATCTCTCTCACATTCTCCCTCTCGCTCTTGCTGTCTAACGGTAATGTAATGTATAAGCCTATAAATGTGTGGGTGTATATAACATTTATCGTATAATAGTATCGTATATTATATATATATATATATATATATATATATATATATATATGCTATATATATATTGTAGTATTGTTTTGCATGTATATGAATAAAATTATTATTATATTTAGATTTTTTTTTTCGATTTTTGTTTGTAATTGCGATTGCGATAGCGAGCGTATTGTAAGGTCTCATCGGCTCTTCTGCTCACACGGACTCCAGATGCTCGGAGATCTCCAGAATGGGACTCTCGCTGAGCGGCTTCACCAATGTCTGCCAGCTGGGCGTGAAGAGGCTGAGTACCGGAGGCGCCGATGCGCTCGACTGCGCCCGCATATGATAGTCAGACTCGTGGCCATGGACCACGTGGCTGTTGAGCAATGCCTGGGGCGGTGTTGCTGGCGGCGTCGTGGACGGCGGTGGCACCGCGCTGGATGCCACCGGCCCGGCTGTGGGCACTGCCTCCGGCTGGCTGATGTAGGAGGTCTTCAGATTCATTTGGCTAAAGGCGTGCGCACCCGGCATGGTCAGCGAGTGCTGGAGACGTGGCGGTCCGCTGCGTGGCCGATCCAGCATGGCCAGCTCGTACAGTTCCTCGGCCAGATGGTGCTCGGGAGCGGGTGCTGGCGGCGGCGTGGCATGTGGCACCAGACTGTGATTGTAGTGGACATGGCCATGGTTGTGATGGTGATGATGATGCGGATGGCGTCCGGCCAGCTGTGCCTCCAGCGCGTATTGCTTCTGAAAGAGCTGTCGCTTCTGCTGGAGCAGGCGGTGCTGTAGCAGCTGCTGTTGCAGCGGCGGCTTCTGCATCGGTGACATGGCCAGCTGCTGGTGCTGATGGTGATGCGGCTGTGGGTAGACGCCCGGCGGCGGTGGCGGCGGCGGCTGATAGCAGCCGTGACCATGGGATGCGAATAACTCGCTGCTAGCATCGAGGAGCAGCGATGGCGGTGGCGGTAGAGGCGTATAGGCCAGCTGCTGATGGTGCTGCGGCTGCAGGTGGTGCAGCGTGTGGTGCGGCTTGATGGGCATCGCATAGAATTGACCATGGGGCAATTGACAGTTGGCCAGGCTCAGCTCCTCCAGGCCCAGGTGACCATGGCCATGACCATGACCATGACCATGACCATGACCATGGCCATGGGCATTGAGATGGGCGTGGCTGGGCGAATAGACAGCCGCCTCCTGCTGCAGCTGCTGTATCTCTAGCCAGCCGTGGCGCTTGGCCTGCTCATAGCGATAGCTGCCATAGACGCGACTGGTGCCCAGCAGGGAGTTGGAGCTGAGTAGGCCTTGGGCCACCAGGCCGTCGCTGGCGCGGCGACCCTCACGGAAATGGATGGGCGAACGCTTGTCCGCAAAGGGCGGCGGCGCCGGCTGCGGCGGTGGCGGTGGCGTCGGCGTCGCCGTTGGCGTTGGCGTCACCAGCAAATTGACCGCACTGGGCATATGGATGCACGAGTTGTGGCTGCTGTAAAGCGAACGCTCCGACGAGTGCTCGCTGGAGACAGCGGCCGCAGCGGCTGCAGTAGCGGCCAGCATTGAGTTGCTCATGCACGAGGGTAGGCTGCCGGCTATGTCCGGCACGGAGGGCAGCACAAAGTCCAAACTCTCGTAGGCGCTGCAGTTGCTCTTCGAGGAGCCGCGACTCAGGTTCTGGCTGAGACTCTTCGAGTAGCTGCCGGCCAGGACGCCGCTAGAGCTGCTGCTGCTGGCATAGGAGCGGGTGCGCGTGTTAGCCTGAACGCTGGTCAGATCCGTAGACGATTGAGAGCCCTCCTTGGTGGCCACCTCGTTGCCCTGATCCGTTTCGCAGCCCTCGTCCGTGCTGGAGCTCCCCTGCGCCAGCACCTTCTTCTCAAAAGTCTTTTTCTCACGGCTACAACAACAACGACGCCCGATTAGATTCGACTCTGCCGCACTTGCGAATCGTTGGGCGGAAAATCTCACTCACCCGTCTCCATTGGGCTTGGGATCGATTCCTTCGGTGTCCTCCGCAGTACGTGCGGACTCACAGCCGTTGCCATTCCCATTGCTATGTGTCGTTGAAGCCTTGCGTTTGGGTTTCTGCAGGGAAAGAACAGCTCGATTAACGCAAAGAATTTTACAAAAGGGGAATGGATGGCATAAGTATCGAGTAGGATCAATCGAAGAACTCAACCAGGGTGAGATAAAAAGGTATCTAATTAAAAAAGAAAAAGGCCGTCAGATTATCCATAACTGTAGCTAG
This sequence comes from Drosophila stalkeri, assembly GCA_035047405.1. Taxonomy (NCBI): domain Eukaryota; kingdom Metazoa; phylum Arthropoda; class Insecta; order Diptera; family Drosophilidae; genus Drosophila; species Drosophila stalkeri. The sequence continues at coordinate 6,807,704 of JAWNPR010000061.1, read as the reverse complement.
GAAAAACTCAGCCTGGGGAATGGTGGGTAAAACGGAAGATTAGACCGTCGGACGACCTATAACTGTGGCTAGGAAAAACTCAACACGGGGAAGATGAAAATAGGTAAGACGGAAGATTAGGCCGTGGGACGACCCAAACTAGAATATACATAAAAGTGTATAAGAGGGAAGTTGAGAGGCACATCCAGAAGCCTGTATGCTAACGCACCTCGATTGGCAGTGGACTCTCCTGGAGGGTCTGGAACAGTCGGTTAGCCTCGGCGGACATTTTGTAGCGAAAGCTTTGATTGAGATTGGCGGTGGAATCGAAACTATTCGAGCTGGACATGACTTTTATTGTCTTATTATGCTCGGCAGTGGGCGTGGCAGCGCTTGAGTGTTCCATTGCCGATGCTGGCAGCTGCTGATGCTCCTCATCGTCTTTCTTCGTTTCGGCAATGGCCGTGGACTGCAAGAGATTGAAGTTATTAATGAATCTTTTGAATAATATATACATATATATATATATATATGGAGGACGCACCTGCTGCAGCAGCTGACGACAGTCTTCGGTGCTCTGCTTAATGATGTACTCGCTAATGGTCTGGTGGAGTTGCTTGGGCGCCGGCGACGGCGATGGCAGATGGCCCAGAGGATGTCCCTGCTCCAGCTGCTGGCTGGCATTGAGCAGCAGCTCACGGCATCTCAGATTGGCCAGCGATGGCAGCGGATGGCCACTGCTGTTATTGTCGATGCTCAGCGAGATGCCGACCGGGCGCTGGCTGCCGGCCATGCTGCGAGCCGAGCTGAGGCTCTGATGACTGATGCGAGCGCTGCCCGGTGCCGGCAACGGTGTATATCTAGTGGGCATGATCATGCTCGCGCCCTCATCCCCGTTCAGGTAACGAGCATGGGCATGGGCATGGGCGTGGACATGGGCATGGGCATGGGCATGAACGTGGGCGTTCGCGTGGGCGAGGATGTGCTTGACCGCATAGTAGGGATCGGCAGTGGATCGCTCGCTCATCATAACAGTCTGATGGCGGCTAAGTCTTTTGTGTGTCGGATCCTTGGACAGGATCACGGTGGATATTGTCTTTCTTTGCTGCTGCTGCTGCTGCTGTTGCAGCTGTTGCTGTTGCTGTTGCTGGTGCAGTTGCAGCAACTGTTGCTGCTGCTGCTGTTGCTGTGTGGGCAACTGATCCAGCATCAGCGACTGCTTGCTCTTGTAGAGCAGACGACCGCTCGACTCGCTGGGCTTCGCCTGCTCCTTCTTGTGTGAGACGCGATCCTGCAACAGCAGATAGATGGCCGCCACATGATCGTAGGTGTTCTTCTTCAGGCTGGCCCGCGTCTTGTCCGGCCCAATGCCCACATACTCGGACATAATTCTTAGTATATCCTCGCTCGGCTCCAGCACCGCCTGACGTTCCATATTCAAATTGTATTTGGCAATCAGCGCATGCTCCAGCACCTCGGGACACATCCAGCGATGGCGCTTGATCTGCTCAATGGTATAGCGACGTGTCGGCTCCAGCACCAGCATGCGACGTATCAGATGCTCGCACTCCGAGCTCATGAAGAAGGGTATGCGAAAGCGGCCCGACAGCACGCGATCCCGCAGGCTCTGCAGCGTGGACCCATCGAAGGGCAGAGCCCCGCACACCAGCACATACAGCACCACGCCCAGGGACTGTAAGATAGAGAGAGACAGAGATTAGTTAATTTAAATAGACATATAAATATATATGTATATATAGGCCACCCACCCAAATATCGATTTCGGGTCCAGTATATTGCTTGCCCTCAAATACCTCTGGGGCGGCATAGGGCGGTGAGCCGCACCAGGTGGCGAGCAGCTCGCCGGGTTTGAAGTGATTGGAGAAACCAAAGTCAGCTATTTTAATGTTCATGTTGAAGTCGAGCAACAGATTCTCGGCCTTGAGATCGCGATGAACGATGCCCTTCTTATGGCAGTACTCCACGGCGGAGATGATTTGCCAGAACTTGAAGCGGGCAGCCGACTCCGACATGCGTCCATATTTGGCGATATAATCTATAAAGGAAGATCAGGAGAAGAAACCGGATTTGGAATTGGAATTGAAACAACTGTTTAGCTAGCTTACCAAAGATTTCGCCCTGGCTGGCGTACTCGGAGACAATGTAAATCATGTTTTTGGTTTCCATCACCTGCAATGCTTGAGAGGATTAGCCTTTGGCTGCAGCTGTAGCCGAATCTGACTCGCACTCACCTGATACAATTTGATGATATGCGGATGTTTGAGTTTCTTCATGATTTCCACCTCGCGATAGACCTTCTGCAGATTCGTATGATCCAGCTGCGACTTGTCAATGATCTTGATGGCCACCTCGTTCTTGGTGATGCGATGCCGGGCCAGCTTCACCACCGCAAAGTTGCCCTTGCCAATGGTGCGCTCAATGTCGTAGAAGCCCACACGCATTGGCTCCTTCAGCTTGAGCAACTCCTTGGGACCGCTGCCACCACTGGCAAATAGCTTCTGGGCCAGGAGCACATCCTTGCAGCTGGCCAGCGCATCCATGGATGAGGGTGTTGCCATCGCATCCACATCCGCATCTGCATGCAGCTCCGATTCGTTCGTGTCCTTCTCGGCACCATTAGTCTGGCTGCTTGTCTTCGACAGCTTCTGCTTCTGCTCCAGCTTCTGCTCTAGCTCCTGCTCGTGCTCATGTCCATTGGTCTTGGGTGGATCAGGCAGCGCTGCCGTCGTCGCTGGCTCCTCCTTGTTGTTGACAACAGCCACCACCGCTGGGACAGTCGATGCTGTCGTGGCGGTTGTCGTAGCTGCTCCTGTTCCAGCTCCTGCTCCTGCTGACTCCTTCGTATCCTTGGCCATCTCGCATGCGCTCATTTTCCGGCTGCGCCGACCGACGACGCTGGGCTAGGCAAGCAGTGAAACTTTGCAGCTGCAGCTGCTGCTGCACATGCTCCCGGCGCATGCAACTGGCTCTGACTCTCGACTCTCGACACTCGACTAACGGCACTGACTCTGGCTCTAGCTGTGGCTCTGGCTCTGGCTCTGGCACTGGCACTGGCACTGGCGCCCCGCCCCTATAGACGCCTCAACGCGCGCTCCTCCATTGCAGCGCACGCTGCCGATTGACAACAACAGCAAATGGAAGAAGCAAATAATAATTGAAACGAAAACAAGTTCACAAATTTCTATACTCTGATAAGAGATTAGCACACACGCACGCACACAGCTCGCCTTCATCTGTATGTGTGAATGAGTGAGCGAATGTGCATGCGTGTGCCAGTATGTGTGTGTGTGTGTGTGTGTGTGTGTGTGTGTGTCTGTTTGCGCGTGTGTTTTCATTTGCAGCATAGAAAAATCAATAAGCCACTCGCACAAATCTCTCTCTCTCTCTCTCGCTCTCTCTGTCTCTCTCACTATCTCTCGCCTTGGCCAAACGCCGCCTTCTCACGTGTAGCTGCTACAGATACACATACATAGATTACGCACACACACACACACACACACACATGCACAGAGAGCGAGAGAGCCAGCGACACACATACAAACACACACACACACACACTCAGTTGCAATGAGTACACAAATTACCGTTAGTCTCTAACGAGTTTTGTAAATTGTTTTTTTTTTTTGTGAGTCCTCAGCTTTTTATCCTTAAATTGCAGTTCCGTTATCTATAATTTGGTTTCCTTTTCTTGAACATTCGCTTATTGCAATTTGTCCAGTTTCCTCGCTGCGTCCTCCCTCGCAGCACCCTTCCGGCAAACACTTAATCCAAGAAGGCGACGACCAACGCGACCAACGCGACCAGCGACACAACAAGGCAACGCGATTCTGCCGTCGATCTGACCCCAGAAACTGCAGAGCGGCCACAGCACAGCCGAAAAGCCAAAAGGGGGAAAGAAAACACACACACACACGTGCACACCCACCCACACACACACACACACACAGGCGTGCTTTTTAAGGGTTGCCAAAGTTTTGCAATGCGGCAGCTGAGATTGGCAACCCAGTGAGAGCTCACTCTGTGGCGCCCCAAAGCGCCTGCGCCTGATTCGACCCCAAACTAAATGCGACAGAGTATGAGTGTGTGCGTGAGTTGGTGTGTGTGTGTTGGTGTGTGTGGGGGTATATTTGAATCATGGCGCCTATATATCGATTATTATGAATATTTCATCTATCCAATTAATAGCAGCAATATAGATCAAAGTTAATAGCCTTAATATAGAAATCCATATATATATATATATATATATATATCGATTTCGGTTCATTTATGACTATATGCCCAAGATACTGAAAATCACGTCATATCATATCATTCATTTCAGTTGGTCGCTTTAAATCGTTCAATTGCCCGGGCTGATTAAGCCCAATCCTGAAATATTTTAAAGCTTGAACTAATAATGCATCCATCTAATAAATAAAAGCAATATATATCAAAGCTAATAAATCCAATATTCAGATATATATATATATATATCGATTTCTTGTAACTTATGACTAAATGTCTTATTTATGTAAAAGCAAGTCCCATCATATGCCTTATCATCACCGATTTCAGATTTTAGGTATGGCCCACTCTTAGTTCAGCTCTATTAATACCAATATTCTAAAGTTGAAAATTCAAATTTATATAATTTATAATGAATAAAATATATTTTAATATCCTTACAACAGATTATAAAATATGGGACAAACGGAATATTAAATAATACAACAAATATTAATCAGCAATATATAATATATATGTCTATGTATGTATGTGTATTTGTGTGTGTATTTGACTTTATATAGAAGAAGAATCGTTGAGCACCTTTGATTCTTGAACCGAGTCTCTCTAGACAGCGTCTAGATTTCCAACCTAACACAATAATGATTGAACTTGATGTAAAGCATGTTTTGTGAGATGTTTCCAAGTTAGAACTAAAGATCTTCAACATTTCCTAATTATATATATATTACAAAATTTGTTGTTGTACTCGCTGCATATTCATATCAAATACACTTTAGCTATGTGCACATATTGACTTATATTCTTGATCGCATTAATTATTATGGAACAGGTTTTAAATAATATTATTAATTATGTTTTGTACATTGGAACTAGAGCATGACAGCGAACATTACTCGCATTCGATCTCTCTCTCTCTTTCACACACTCACTCACTCACTCTTTCTTTCTCTCCTTCTCTTTCTGTGTCATTCAGTTGGTGTTCGCGTCTCTTTCTGTGCCGTCCATCTCGATTTGTCCCGCTCGCTGATTGTGGCACGCACTGTTCCCTAATTGATATTATAATTTATATATAAATATATACATATATTTATACGTATATATACATATAGTAATCTTTATATATATATAGAAGGTTATATACATAGACCGATGTACATCCAAAACAGACGTAAAAAGCAAAACACTTTACGAAACACATTAAAAGCTTAATAGATAAAAACTTGCACAGGCGCCCGGCCCAGTAACCTCAGCCAAAATGCTTGCGGGTTAGTCCTTAGATTGGAGCACCCAGTGGCTGGCTTCCGGTTGCCTTAGAATTTGAGCATTCACTGGTTCCCAGTTGCCGTGCCCATTTAATTGTTGCCTGCTCTGTCAATTGCATTAAATTCTGATTTTGATCCTTGTTTTTTGTTATTTTGTTTTTTTGTTTGTTTTTGATATTGATTATTATTTACTTCACTTTTTAGGCAGCATCTCGGTAGCAGGCATGGCTGCAGCGCTTGCATCCGTTGCAGGTGTGGGTGCAGTGGAATCAGCTGCATCTCCGCCGTAGCAGCGCCGCTTGAAGTCGCCAAACAAGTCCGGACGCTGCTGCAAATCTCGCTGCTGCGGATCAATTGCGGATGATTGTGTTGTGTTTCTGTCATATGGAAAGCAACTTAATTGAATCTAAATTTCATTTTTGATTGTTGTTGTCGAGATAGACATTAACGGACTCACCTGGTCTTCGTTAGCACGGTGCAGCCGTTTTCGACAGCCATGCTAAGCGAGTAGAGCGTCGCCAGGTTGAGCAGGCTATCCTGCTCGTAGAGCTCAATGTCGGGCAAACGGATTTGCGTCTGGCGCGCATCCTGCAGGAAGCGTGCGAGCCGCTCGTTAACGCCTAATTTGATGCTGAAACCGGGTCGATCGCCGTTGATGCGCCGGCAGCCGGCGCGTATCTCGCGCACCTCCAGCATTTGCAGGGGCGGCGATGAGGAGAGGAATGGATTCGATGTTTCGCCGGACATCTCGCTCTCGATCTGCTTCACAATTGTCGGCATGCCATTCATGCTGCGCTCCGTGTCCATGCAGAGGTTGACGTCAATGAAGCCAACACTGCGATTGGCGCCTCCGCCACTGATCTCAATCGGTTCTGAGCTGGCGGCCAGCTGAAAGCGTGACAAATCCTGCAAAGCATCCGACAGCGGCGGCGACTGCGAGGTGCCACCACCGTAGCTATCTGTAAAAGGCATCGTTGCTGTGGCCTCCGTACCGGACATTAGCGTGTCGTCCTCGCCAATTGTGTCGTCGGAGCGTATTTGGGGTAACAGGGATTTCTTGGTCAGCTTGCGCTTGGGATCGTATTTGCCGCCGGGGCCAAATTCATTGCCGGGCCAATCGGTCAGCTCGTCGTCACCCTCGCGATCCGTATCGTGCAGCCGATGACCATCATCGCTGTCCGACGAGGAGCTCAGCGAACTGGAGCTAAGGAAATCGTACAACTCACTGCAATCCATTGACTGCACCTGCAGCGATTGCGGCGTCTGGCAAAAGCGGCGTCTGCGATGTGACTTCGTCGTGGATGCACCGCCGTGAATGTGGCCATAGGGTGACTTCTTGCGATGCACATGATTGAAGTCTGTGATTGCGCTGTCCACAGACAGCTGCAGCGGCAATTTGTCGGAGTGATTTAGCAGCGTCTCAATGTCGCTGACAGGCACAAGTGTTTCCATGCTGAAGCCAACAAGGCCAGCGCAACTGGCTGCACTCTCATTCACATCTAGCTGCTGATGCTGCTGTTGCTTCTGCTGCTTGGCCGCTGTTTGGGCTGCTTGGGGCAGCACTTGCGCCTCTGCCTGTTCCAGGTCCAGGCCCTCCTCCATGTTCGATGTGTTGTCAGTCTTTTGTGCTTGTTGCGTTTGCGTTTGAGTTTGGTTTTGCGCAATGCGATTGATTTTGGAGAGCAGCCCCTTGTTGAGCGGCAGCAGGCGTTCGCTGTGCGGCTTCGATGTGGATGAATAGCTGCGTGGTCGCATGCGATGGTACTCCTCCATGTGCGTGTAACGTGGCATGCTCGATGAATGTAAATTGCTGGAGATGGCGCAGCTGCCGCCGTCACGCGCCACGCCAGCGTCGTGATCGCATTCGTGATAGCGATCACGATTGGAACGCTTCCGTTTGCCGCAAAAGAACAAATTAGAGCGATTTCCACTCTCCGCTTTCAGGAGACGCTTGCGCACGGTGCCCGTGCCGGAGATGCAACCCGTGTTGCCAGTGCAGCCGCCTAGCATGCTAGGATGCAATGGAGACTCCGTAAAGCTATGCGGTGACACAGCTAGATTGTTGTCTTTACTGAACTCAAACTCCATGGACATGCGCTTTATCTTTCGTTTCCGCCTCGAATTCGGCTTGTAGAAACTACAAAAAGAAAGCGTAATTATTTGGCTAGGCAGCTAGCAATCGCATTCACTCACCGTGCTGGACTGAAGTTCGTCTCGTTCAACGAGTCCGACTCAAGGGCTCCTATGCCCATGCGAACGGCGGCAGCAGCATTGAGCGCTTTGCCTGGAAGACGCAGTGGTAGCATTGCCTCTGCCTTGTCATCCGAATCGCTCGCCGGCAGCATGTCAATATGTGTGTTAGCGTCCAAGCCATCGACGTTTGCATTGTTATTTGTATGGGCTCCGTGTCCGTGCCCGTGTGCATTGTTCAATGTGTCTGTGGGACTGCTCGACGAATCTTCTGTGGGCTGTGGCGCACAAGCTGCAGGTGAAATGAAGTGGAAGTGAAGTGGTTTTCATGATTTCAGAGGGAGGGGCACATATCTCTTGGTTGAAATACTTACGCAAATTACCCGTTGATCGAGTTCTTCGACGCGAGCCCCACCTACCGACGCCGCACGCCCTGTCCATGAGCGAGGTCTCCTCCAGGGCGAGGGTCAAGTCGTGTGAGAACTGATCCATTTGCACCAGCACACCCAAATATCAATTGCGTTTCATTAAACTATTGCGTGTGCGTACGCAAAAAACTTATTAAAAAAAAAAATGAATCTAAAGACAAGCCTCAACAATTGGCAGCAGTTTACTTCGATGATAATATCGATTTTATACTTTCTATCGGCAGTATCTTATGAATATTATTTGGTCACATTCAACTGCAGTGAAAGCAAAATCGGTTAAAGTATGTTGGCCAACCGTCAAAATAGTTCAATATACAAATGCTATAATTAGAAGAGATCATTTCGTTAATTAATATTAAACTGTCTTGAATTTTTGAAATGTTTAAAGTTTATTTTCTTATATTTAATATAAAATACGAATAACTATAATGTTTATTATGTTGAAAAAATTACATAAATAATAATAAAAATATACAAATGAAAACAATTTAAACAACTGACTTACTTAATAGTTTTAAATTAAATTTCTGTAATCATGAAAAAAATACATATCTGGTCAAAAGATCCACAATGTATTTGACGTCATATAACACTTACTTTCTCTACAAATCAATAGGATTTTAACCCCAAATTGTGGGTCACTTTTGAATAAGGAAGTTGTGTCGTTATGACGTGAGTCCAATAACCCCATTTAGCTGAATTTCAATTATCGATAAAAATGAAATTTAGTCTTTTTCGCTTATTGTATTATAATGTTGGTATTTTAATATCGCAATTTTTTGTTGTATTTTTTTTTTTTTTTTTTTTTAACTGCACTTGGTCACATCAACGCATTGACACTGTGAAATGCAGAAGCTCATGTTCGAAAATAAGTTTTTTCGTTATATTTTACACGTTTACTTCACAATTTGATTGATTTTACGTAAATTTCATTGCACTCGTAAACTTGATACGCGCAACAAGTGCTTGACAGCCGACGACAACAATTTGCACACGCAGCTGCCGCTACGTACAGTCTTAATTGTGCCGGTTGCCAAAAGAAAAAAGGAAAAAAACGCCGCATTTTTTTAATTGGTTTGTGGCAAATTGTTAAAAGCTGTTTTTAAAATGAGTCGTCGACGTGCACACGATACTGAGGATGAGAGTTTTGGTAAGTAAGGCTGCACTTTCCTTTTCAATAAAATTGTAAAGCAATTTAATGTTTTGTAGATCACAGGAGAAACAAGCGCCGCCGCGTTTCGGAGAATCAGGAGATCGAGGATCGGTTAGAGTCGCTGATATTGCGAGTGGGGGAGCGCAGCACCTCGTCCGTGGAGTCGAATCTCGAGGGACTTGTCTCAGTGCTTGAGGCCGATCTGGGCACATTCCGTTTGAAAATCCTGCGCATTCTGTCAGATTGTGCTGTCCGCATGCCCGAAAAGTGCACAGTTTACACGACGCTGGTGGGTCTACTCAATGCCAAGAACTATAAATTTGGTGGCGAGTTCGTCGATCATATGGTGAAAACGTTCAAAGAGTCTCTCAAGCTATGTCGCTGGGACGCCGCACGGTATTCACTTCGTTTTCTAGCCGACTTGGTGAACTGTCACGTCATCTCGGCTACGAGTCTCCTGCAGCTGCTGGATACAATGATCGATGTGTCCAATGAGGATACGGTGCCGCAAGTGCGTCGGGATTGGTTTGTATTTGCGGTACTCTCCACTCTGCCATGGGTGGGCCGTGATCTCTATGAAAAGAAGGAATCGGCACTGGAGTCGCTGCTACTTCGGATTGAAGTGTACTTGAATAAGCGCTCGAAAAAGCATCACAATGCGCTGCGCGTCTGGTCATCGGATGCCCCACATCCGCAGGAGGAGTATCTGGACTGTTTGTGGGCGCAGATACGTAAACTGAGGCAGGACAACTGGGCCGAGAAGCATATACCACGTCCCTACCTTGTCTTCGACTCCATACTGTGCGAGGCACTGCAGCATAATCTACCGCAGATCACTCCGCCGCCCCATAACGATGCGTTTGAGTATCCAATGCCGTGGGTGGTCTATCGCATGTTCGACTACACGGATTGTCCCGACGGACCGAATCTGCCGGGTGCCCACTCGATCGAGCGTTTCCTGATTGAAGAACATCTGCATCATATTATCGAAACGCATCATCATGAGCGCAAAGATTGCGCTGCACAACTGCTCAACTTTCCCTTCAAGCACAAGATCCCATTGGAATACTGCATTGTGGAGGTGATCTTTGCGGAGCTCTTTCATATGCCGACGCCGCGCTATCTCGACATTTGCTATGGCTCCATACTGATCGAGCTGTGCAAACTGCAGCCGGGCACCTTGCCCCAGGTGCTCGCCCAGGCTACCGAGATCCTGTTCATGCGTATCGACTCCATGAATACATCGTGCTTCGATCGTTTTGTCAACTGGTTTAGCTACCATTTGAGTAACTTTAAGTTTACTTGGTCCTGGGATGAATGGGACAGCTGTCTACTGCTTGATGCTGAACATCCGCGCCCCAAGTTCATACAGGAGGTGCTCCAAAAGTGCCTACGGTACGATTCATTTTTTTTTGTTTTTTTCCAAGCTGTCTTACACTTACCTTTTATCTATAATTTACTGTTCATCCTTTTCAGTCTGTCCTACCATCAACGGATTACAGAAATGATGCCCACAACATATGCGAAGCTGATTCCAGCTCCACCTGTGCCTAACTACAAGTACACCAACGAGGAGGCTGGTAAGTGCTAACGGCTTTAGTCAGTCGATTGATTTTTTCGTTTAGTTATTAACTCATTTCAATTGGAGTTTGAAGCCAGAGGCTTGCTTGAGTTTTGATAGACACTTTGCGTCAAGCCTACTTAAATTAAATTTATTCCTCTCTATTTTGTTTATCGATTTTGAAATCGATTTTCAAACCAAACGAAAACAACTCCCTTCGTTCCCTTCAAATATATTGTTCTTCAACAAAGTACTTAGAATAATAATAGAAAATATCTGTAGATTTATTCAGTGCTCCATTTTAGAATCTATATTGAATTGATTTATAAATTCAAGCAATAACAAAAAAAAAAAAATATAGTAATTTAAATAATTGAAATTGGAAGCTCAGCTGATATGGAGTGTACCTATATATATAATTGAGTGTTATTTCTCTTAGTTCCTACACCGTGATCGGCTTCCACTTCTCTTAAGACATAGAATTAGTCGCATTTTGGGCGTGTCTAGCTGTGCTTCACCTCGTTCTCATCGTCATCCACTATGACGGGTATCTCCTCGCCGTTCTCACCCACCTTGATGCTGACAGATTTGCTAACCGACTTCTGGGTGAGCACCTCAATGACTTCACCAGCTGCCTCAGGCGATGCAACTGTGCTGCTGCTGACTGCAGGCAGAGCTGTTGTTGTTGTTGTTGTCGTGGCTGCTTCTGTTGTTGTTGTTGTTGTTGTAGTTGTTGGGGATGCAGTTGGAGGTATAAAAGCCACCTTTGATTCATGGCGGTGACTGCTCTTGGCTCGACTGTCCAGGCCGGTGGCATTTTCCTTGCGGCGCTGCTTCCACTTGGGCACAGCCGGCTGTTCCGTGGTTGTTGTTGTCGTTGTTGTCGATCTGCCTGCGGTGATGCGTGGCGTCGTTCGATAACGACTCAATGCACGCAACGGCGTAAAGCTGGTCGAGGTGGACACAAAGCTCATTCGGCTCGTGGGTGCAGCTCGCATCGGTGTCATGGATGTGCTTGTAGTGCTCTCCGTGGTTATGCTCGTGGTTGTTGTCGCCGGAGTGGTTGCCAATTTGTGCTGCTTTTGACTACCTGCGGGTCGCTGTTCGGGCTGACGCTGCAGCTGCTGTTGCTCCTCCTCTTCCTGCTCAAGGAGCGTCTTCTCTACGTCCAGCTTCTCGCTCTCAGAGTTTGACTCAAGCTGCGTCTGGGCTGAGTCTTGTTGCTGCTGTTGTGGCTCTTCGTTTGAATAGTTGTTTGGCGTGTCCAAATGCAACACATCCACTGGATGTTGATGCACATAGAGCGGATCGGGCTCTGAATAGCGATAGACGGTCTCCTCAAGCGGCTCGCTCTGCACAAAGGATTTCTGCTCCTCCTCCGTATCGGCAGCAGCACCTGCATAGATCAGCAGCGGCGACAGCTTGGATGAGTTGTACTTGGAAGACTGTTGATAGCCTGTAGAATAGCAAGATTTACGAGCAAATCTAAATTAATATCATATAGAGAACATCGTAATGCACCAGCCTGTATATTACCTCTTTGTTGTAGCCCATACCCAAATGCATATAGAAGCTAAAAGTAGGCGAATTACCTGCATAGTTTTGTGGCACACGCACAAGTGGATGCTGTTCCTGATCCGGACGGTCTTCATCGCTTGGCTCCAGGGACTCCGCTGAAGCTGGTTCGCGATGCGCCGACAGGTGTAAGCCACTGTGTGAATCGTGCTGATAATGTTGCTGATGATGGTGATAGGCTGGCGATGGGGTAGAGGGTGCTGCGGCGGTTGTCAATTCCGGAACGTAACTGGACGGACGAAAGGCGAGATCCGTTTGGCCAGATGTGCTGGCATCGGTCAGGCCATTGGGCGTCATATAGAAATGATGATGAAAGTGATGGGTGACTGGCGGATTGGGCAGTGGTGGGCCAGCAGGATCAGTAGCGCCCAGCTCATTGGGTAGTCCATACGGCTCCGGCGGAGTGGGCGAGCCAAACTTGAGCGGATAGCTAGGTCGATATGTGGTGGCCGGAATAAAATTGGGACGCAATCCCAAATTGAAGAGGCCCGGAAAGAGGTCTAGCTTGGGCGGACCTTTCGGTACATCCTCCTTCAAGTACTCACCGATGTTCAGCAGATTTGGCGGTGGCGGTGGCGGTGCCTGGAAGATGCCACGTACAAATGTCGCCTGCGGCTGACGATCCTGACGTCGCTGGGCCAGTGCCTGCTCTTGTGCTTCCTGGTAGGTGTGGCGGCCAAAGCTCTGCGGGTAGTCCGACTCCTTCTGGATGTAGTTCTGTGGTGGCCAACCCGTGCTTGTGGCCAGCGGAGAGACGCTAAACTTCAACTCATAGTGGAAGCGTTGAGGCGAATTCCGAGTAATGCCATCGCGATGTCGAATGCGCTGAACCCGCCACAGCGCAAGGATCTGGCTGCCAGGTGTGCCGGACTGCTGGGCATTGGCGTGACCCTCCACAAAACGATAGCTACCGTTCGTAGAGAGCTGCTCCAGCCGTCCGGTGGCCAGCGTGACAATGTCGCCAAAGCGCGATTGGCCCTGCTGCTCATGCTCGGCAATGGGAAGATATGGCGTCTGCAGAAAGTCATGATAGTCGTGCAGCTGACTGCCGGCGAGGGCGAACAAATGAGGAAGGAGAAGAAGTAAGATGTTGCACCCGAACCTACCTCAGGTTGCCGGCAGCGGCACCCATAGCGGCGTCGGTGAAGAGCGTCACATAGGTGACATGCTTAAGGGTGCGCTCCCAGCTGCGCTGAACTGGCGTGGACTGCGTGGATTCGTCCTCCTCGTAGTAGATGCGTTTCCCGTGCAGCTGCAGGGCCTGCTTGGGCGTCAGCACCAGATCCCGTCCAGCGCCCACAATGGCCAGCACCTGCTGCTGCTGCTGCTGCAGCTGCAATGGAGCAGTTAGGAATCAGTGGAATCACACAAGAACCACTCGATAGCGACACCACTTACGATTGCCATGAGTATGCAATAGAATTTCCACATTTTCACATTAACAAAACAAAACAAAAAAAGAACAAATAACACACGGAATAAGCAAATGAATCTTTGACAGCTCTTTGGACAGAGCAACGTTTGTGCCGCGCGCGCACGTTAGCTCGACTGAAAGGCGTTCACGAGGTGCGCACCGCTAATAACAAACCCACAGACAGAGGGGCGAGCCACCAAATGTTGCTGCTGCTTTCGTTGGAGCAGCCAAGCGGCGCATCGCCAGCGGCGGCAAATTTCGCAATCTTTGGCAACGGCCGCGTTTCTACCAACAGCAGCGACAACAGCAACAGCAGCAGCAGCAGCAGTAGCAGCAGGTGGCTCTGTTGTTGGTGGTGGTGGTGCGGGTGGTGGCATGGCTGACGCGCTTTTTATGCAACACTTGCGGATGTTTAGACCCGCTTCAAGCCAAAAACTGAAAGCCAAGCAACCCCAAAGCCCAAGTCTAAGCTAAACGACCCCGCCTACCCGCTGAGCTAGCGAAACGTCTCTTTTTTATTTTTGGCTACTTGCAAAGCATTAAAAAAAAAACAGAAGCAATCTGAGACTTGCGGAGCACCAACACCCACAGCACTTCACTAGAGATTCTCTACTGAGATATGCCTGCTCGCTTCGCTGAAGTTCAATAGTGGAACTGGCCACCAACTGATGCCGTGATGCCATCTGATTGTCGTTCTCATTGCGTTTCAGTTCACCTTGTCTCAGTTGCTTGTTGTAGAGGGCAAAGATCACATAAATGTTAAGCCTCGCGAGGTTGGACTACAGCTGCAAAGCTGTGCTATTTGAACCAAGACGCGAGAAAGTTCATCTGCACAGAAATGGCACATTGTAGAAAAGGGGCCTAACTAAAGGCAAATTAACGATGCTGTTGGATACCGAAGATGCCGTAGTTCAAGATCATTAAAATTTCCTTAACTCAAATGAATTTATATAAGCATTGTTGAGAAGGCCTTGGCAAGCGAAGTTTCTGCTGATCATAATAGAGCGAAGTCCGTAGTTGTTCCTTGGGATTCCTTATTTTCTTCACTGTATTAGCTCAAAGCTTGAACAACTAATCTAACCTTCTTTTGAAGAGTCAAGTCTAGGGCCTTGTCTATCAGCTGTGCTACTTCCCATGGTTGTCACACATGCAAATTGATCATAAAAATATGCAAATTACGACTTTTTGTATGAGCTTAAGTTCTTGCACTTCCGCTTTGTTGTTGGCATACGTAAGCGTTGCTTTCTGGTTCCGTGACACGCGTTCAACTCTAATTGAGATACTTCGTATTGATAGTCTGGCTGACCGCAGAGAGCGGAAGAAGCGGAAGAAGCGGATGAAGTAGCTAGACTAACTGGACACACGTTGCGCTCGATGGAGCAGCGCCCTGATCTTTGAAACGCCCTGCCTTGGACATGCCCAATTTGAGCTGAAAGCCAAAGATCCGTGAAAATATACAAATTTGTAGCATCAAGTCAAAGTAAATGCTAATAATCTAGGGTGCATACCCTGTAATCAAAAAAGGCAAACCATGGAGAATGCCGATTTGCAAGCAATATATAAAAATAATAATACTACAATATATAGATGTGACGAAAATTCAAATCAAAAGACGCATTTCGGGCTCAAAGAGCCCTTCTGTGGCTTCCATCAGCTGATGAGAATCACATAGTAAGGCAATAATCATTTGAAATATAATTTGTCATTTGTTTGTTGACTAAACTAAATAGTGGGATATAAATGAATGCCATGATTATCTAGCTATTTTTTTGCATATGATATATGGGATTGTGGAATAAGACTTTAGCATTGACTGCTCGTCATATGCGCTAGACGTAATAGATCTAACTGATGAGAGATACGTTAGCAAATTGATAAGTACTGATGACGTTTTCAGCTCATGCAATTTACAATTGAATTTTGTACACTATAGTTTGGCTTATCAACTCACAAATATATAGGGTATTTTTAGTCGTGATTCAACACTGAGTTATTTCTATAAGTCACCAGGTAATAAAGCTATTCTACTCGAAGCTTCCAGCTAGTTCTGCTGCTGTTGTGTGAAATTTACTTGATGATCTTGACACGTTCTACTACCGTGGACAATGTGATGCTTGAGATGCTTGAGCTTTGTTCAGCTTGGTGGCCATGTGGTCAGAGGCTGCCTGGTAATGGGGTCGCGCTGCTCAGTTCCGCATTGTCTGCATTAATGCCTTTTAAATGCCACTCAATCCACGGCTCTAATATTTAGCACGCTTTTCATTGACATAATCGACTCAAGTGCCAATAAATTGCATGTAATGGCAGCTCTCATGAGGTGTACACAGCCAGGTAACGACGCGCTGTAGACAAGATGGTACACAGGGGGGGAGTAGGGAATGGGTTGGGTACAAATCATTAGTAACGCATCAGACGGCAGCAGGCGCTTGGGCTTTAGGAGTCGTCCGCTGTGCAGCTTGTTGCCGCTTGGTTCCACGCGGCGGCGCACCAAACGCAATGCAACTGGCGCAAGCGAAAGTGTCAACTGTGCCAGCAGCAGCAGCAGTAGCAGTAGCTGATCCCCCTTACTTAGCTCTGGCTTCTTTGCTCGAAATAAATACTTAATGAATTGTTGCATTCAAAAAATGATTTCGTTTCCGTTTCGTTTCGATATGCAGCCAATCTGCCTGGTATTACTGTCGCCCTACAGCTGGTCGGCGCCATCCGGCAGAAGTGCACGCCGGAGGAGGTGGTCAATATACTTAAGGAGATACCCAGCAGCGGCTACAGTGGCGAAGAGATGTCCGACGGCAGCTTCAATGCACTCAAAATCGATGTCTTTGTGCAAACGTTACTTAACTTGGGCTCGAAGTCGTTCTCCCACAGCTTTGCGGCCATATCCAAATTTCATGTGGTATTCCGTGCGCTTGCCGAAACGGAGGAGGCCCAAATTTGTATACTACATAATATATTTGAGCTCTGGTCGTCGCATCAGCAGATGATGGTGGTGCTAATCGATAAGCTGCTCAAGCTGCAAATTGTCGACTGCTCGGCGGTGGCCACATGGATATTCTCCAAGGAGATGACCGGGGAATTTACTAAAATGTATCTCTGGGAAATATTGCATCTGACCATCAAGAAGATGAACAAGCACGTCATCAAGCTGAGTGAGTAGCCGCTGAATAATTTGGCCACAGCTGGAAGGCACCAATTCACATATATTTATTTTCATAGATACTGAACTAAGCGATGCCAAGGAGAAGCTCTCCAAGGCGGACTCATCGTCCAGCGATACGGATGAAGATACACCGCACAAGCGCAAGAAGCCCATCACGCATGCGGATAAACCATCCGAGGAGGTAAGTCGAATAATCCCAAGAATTTCAGTTTTCACTTTCACTTTCACTTTTTTTTCGTCGTCACTTGCAGGTCGTCGAGCGCATGGAGGAGAAACTGGAAGCTGCAAATGTGAATCAGAAACGTTTGTTCCTGATCGTCTTCCAGCGCTTCATAATGATACTATCCGAGCATCTGTTGCGCTCCGATACAGATGGAAGAGATCCGGATACGGACTGGTATCGCTGGACCATTGGTCGCCTGCAGCAGGTCTTCCTAATGGTAAGTCGAATATATATATATATATATCTGAATCTGAATGCGATTGCTTAAATAACCCCATCTTAATTCTTGTACAGCATCACGAGCAAGTGCAAAAATATAGCAGTACCCTGGAGACACTTCTCTTCACATCCGATTTGGACTCCCACATACTGGAGGTGTTCCAGCAGTTTGTCGCACTGCGCGCCTAACGTACTCCAATACTAACAAGATCAACAAGAACAACTACTACAACTATAATAGCTAGCTGCCAATTACATTTTGTCCACAACACGACTCTGGTCCAGGGTCAACCGGAATGGAGCAGCCAAACAGCTGCGCTTCAAGCAGCCTTTTAGTTCAGATTTAGTTTTTAATTTTTTTTATATATGATTACAATTGTAACTATACAAATGGCAACGTATACAAAACAACACGCATAACCGCATAATCGGAGAATGACAATTTGTATAATTTGTAACCAACAAAATGCAAGGATTTAAGCAATGCAAAAACAAAATTAAATAAAAAATAAGGCATCATCGATTATGCACAATAAAACTAGAATATTTAATTTGTATCATATGACGTCCTTATTTAATAGATAATTGTTAATTTACATTTACATATAAAAGAAAGATGTTCAAAACTACAATAGTCTAGACACGAACCTTGGTTTGTGTATATGGTAAACGAACACTTCTGCTTCGCTGTCGCAGCTAGAAAGAGATTTATTCGAACTCCAATCGGCATACG
Organism: Drosophila stalkeri; assembly: GCA_035047405.1. Taxonomy (NCBI): domain Eukaryota; kingdom Metazoa; phylum Arthropoda; class Insecta; order Diptera; family Drosophilidae; genus Drosophila; species Drosophila stalkeri. The sequence goes on along the minus strand of JAWNPR010000061.1, from coordinate 6,789,559 downwards.
CTTGTTAAAATGCAGCTGTTGGCAAAGAGCAATTCAATTAAAATAATTACATTGTATATCTTAATTGAAATTCCGTGAGTTGTGGGAGTATGAGCACAGTTGCGTGTGCACTGTGCGCTCATCATGCAGGTTTTACGCTCACTGTGTCACTGTTAAAGAGGTTTGATGTTGATTGTGCAAACGACAGTCATCCAAATGCGTAAATGTGTGGAGCGCATGTGGAACGTAACAAAAGCACAGCATATTTTTAGGCAGAATCAAAATTTAAAATATTCTCATTTTCATAAGCTTGAAGTTTTATTCGCACTCAGATCAATAAATATGTATTGTATATGGAATGCACTGCATGTGTATATATATTTATATATCTATATATATATATATTAATGTCGGCCTTTGTATGTTTATAATATTTATGAAAATATATATGTTTGTCTCTGCGCAGCTGCGGCCGGTTTTTTAATCCAGGCATCAGGGTCAACAGCTGAACTGTGAACTGATCTATGAGGGCTGTGGGACTGTGGGACTGTGGGGCTGTGGGGCTGTAAGGGGTGGGTTACACTAAATGTATTTGATTGTTGCAGAATTTCATCATTTCGTCATCTACGAGGTGCGCGGCTGGCTGGGAACATACTTCTCCGAGGGCTGATACTGCCACTGGGCGCAAATGGTGTCCTGCTCCGTCTGATTGTAGCCGGCTCTGAACGAAATATATAAGATTAAAGATCAAGTAAGAGTAAGAGACAGACAGAGAGAGAGAAAGAGAGAGAGGGAGGGAGATGGAGAGAGTGCAGCTGTTCACAGTTGTGCAGTTCGGCTAAGATGTGCTTAATTTATTGTTCAAGAACAAAAATTATAACAAATAATAACAAAAACAAAAAGTTGATAACTTAAGGCATAACATGCAAGTACTTTGGACATGCTGACTATGAATGCGTGCCCATCCGTTCCAGCTACTTAATACTGAGCGGGCATTGAGATGCTGATGAGATGATGATGATGATGAGATGAGCACAGCTCAGCTCAGCTCCAGCCGTAGTCATAGCTGTAGGCATAGCGCGGCCTCGCCGCCGGCCGCTCATAGTAGTAGCCCCTCGGTGGGGGCACCTCCCGACTGACCGGCGCATGTAGGCTGTCCCAGAGCAGGCGTGGCCGCTGCACCACCTCGCGCAATATGTTGACGGCGGCCAGGCCGACGCTGGCCAGCTTGACGCCGAAGCGTCGGGCCGTATGCTTTAGCGGGGGCAGCGGGGCGGCGAGGGCGCGCCCCTGCGGCTGATCTAGGATCTTGGCAATGAGCTGTTCGGCATGCGGCGGCACATAGAGATCGGCCTGCCGATACTCGAGCGGGCACTGCCGGCTGCCATAAAAGTAATCGTCGAACCTTTGGTGTGCCGAGCAGGGGCTGCGCTCCTGGAAGCAGGTCACCTGCACCACATTGTAGAAGATGGCGCCCAGCGTGTTGGCCGTCTCCGTGTTGGCCGCCTGCAGGCAGCGCCTGAACCGTGCATCGCAATCACAGTGCGAACGCGTGAAGGTGCCCCGATTGCAGAGACCGCGCCGGCAGTCGCCCACGTTGAGCACATCGGGGCACATGTCGTGCTCGCGACAGCAGCGATCCTCCCTCACATGCTGGCCCAGGTCGTCGTAGCTGGTGGCGGCGGTGCCTGGGCCGCACCACTTGGTGCCCGGATAGATGAAGCCCAGGCCGCCGCGAAACTCATGTCCATACGATCCCTGACGACGGCAGACCTCTTCCAGCTCCACAACCGACTCGCGCGGCACCTGGCGTATGCGACGCGGATCCGACTGCAACAGCATCCGCTGGATGTCGCCCCTGTTTGGGTTAAGATAATTTCCTACAGTTGCAGAACATCTTTTCTTCTCTCTGACCCACTCACCGATCCGTGTGCATCTTGCAGAAGGGATGCCGCGAGGATAGCTCCACCATCATGGTCATGGTCATGTCCGATATGAGCACCGCAGAGCCAAGACTCGGCGCCAATCTCTGGCTAAGCAGCAGCGCCAGCAACAGCCATGTCAGCGTCAGTGTCTGACGATTCATGACGTCAGCAACGAAGCCAGATAAGAGAGCGAGCTGCAAGAGCAAGAGGAAAAGGCATTGAGTGAATGAATGAATGAATGAATGAATGAGAGAGTGAGCGCAGGGTCACATTGGTCACATTGGAGTAAAGAGTGAGGATCTTGATCTCAAGCTTGACTACAGCCCAAAGCCATAATCAATTGAATCTGGGCTAGATCGAGTCTGTTCTAGACTGTTAATGAAACAGTTTCAATTAAGTTGATCACAATGTATCATTATATTGTATACATATAATTGAATATCATATATATATCGTATACCATATCTATATAAGTATATATTCTATATTTATATAATATATTAAATGAAATAGATAAGTAAAATTAAATTAAATAATATAATAAAATCTTTTAAATATAATATTTACATAAGCTTTTCTTCGTCATAACTAAATAATTATTTTATTAAAGAAATTTTATATTAATCAAACTTAATCTTAAACTTCATCTTTGTGAAATGTCAAACTTATTAACTTGAGCAAGATTGTATATTATATAAATAGTAAAGATTTGAATTTTTTTTTTTTTTTGTGCTGAATATACTAAAAAATAACTGAACCGATTTAAAAAAAAGGTTTATTATTAGATTCCATTATCATATTTTACAGATTTAGTTTCTAGAATAATTATTTATAATATCAAAGACGTAAGTGTTCACTTAGTGAAAAAAGGAAATGAATACATTAAAAATTTATAAAAAAAAAAAATTAATTTAAATTTTGAATTAACTTTGATAGACGAACAGACGGACAGGCTTAGTTTTTCGCGCTGCTCAAGAATATATACACTTTATGGGCTCTGCAATGTATTTTTCTGTCTGTTACATGCATTTGCACAAAACCATTATACCCTGAATTAATCAATGGGTTCAGGGTATAAAAATGCTCAAAAAACTTCTCAACTTTCAAGAAGAAGTCTTGAGTACCCAAGTCTTTTCTCTTTTCTTATACCTATATGTATTATATCGCTTTGTCAATGTATCGTGTCACGCGCCCATCTCTAAGCGCTTTTAAGAATTGTTTAGGCAGCTAGTGCGACGCAGAGGCTGAAGGACTGGCCAAGACATATGTGGGCCATTATTTGTCTCTAATTAGCAGCTGAATGCTGCTTCACCCGCATCTCGAATTTTTGCATTTCCATGGACCGGTCAACGCGATCGTCTGACCTCGCACAGTGGGACGCAGGTGTGCGAAAAGTGCGGGAAACAGCTAAGCGAACGTGGCGCGATCGACTGGCACCACGGTAAGCGATGAATGCGACGATCAAAACAAACTCTATGAAAAAGCCAGAAATGAAAAAAAAAAAAAAGAAACCAAAACAAAACAAATTTGCAACATAAAAGACGCTTCGGAAGCAACAAAAACTCAAGCGTTAATAAATTATATAATTTTTCAGTTTTCAGCTTGTTTTTTTTTTTTGCAAACTTTGAGGCGAGCCCAAACGCTGGGCGGCGGCGGCGGCGGCGAGCTGTATGTGAGGTGGACGGGGCAGAGGCAGTGGCAGAGGTAGAGCCAAGTGTGGGGTTATTCGTGTCGAAATGATGCGCCACAGTTGCTGGCTTAATTGGCCTTTCGCTTTGTTACCAATTCTAGCCAAGCGAGAGGTCAAGGCCACTCGGCCTCGCCCACGTCCACTTTCCAATTACAGCAGCTACCGAATAACCGAATATGTCAGACCCGCAGTCAGCCTGTGCGGGTGGCCAAAAGCGTTAGACAATAGCGCGACAATGTGTAATATTTGACAAGCAAACAGTTTGTACGATTGCCAATTTGACTTGGCCTAAGCCAAGCAGGGAGTATCGAATGGAGCAATTGGTTTGGTAGAGAATGAGAGGTTGGTAGAAAGAGAGAGAGAGAAAGAAACAAGTAGAGAAATAATAGACTCAGAGAGAGAGAGAGAAAGAGAGACACAGTTTATATGTGTGGGAGAGCGAGGCAGAGTCATAGAGACAGAGAGTTTGAGACAGAGGCAGAAAAATCGACACTGGGAGATATACAGAAAATTTAAGTGAAATAATCTTGGGAAAAAGGGAGCGAGATAGAGAGAAAGATGAGAAGGAAACTTTTAAGGAGATAGAGATTAGATTTAGATTAGAGATAGAGATTTGACACTAACAGAGAAACAATATATATACAAATATATAGGGAAAGACAGAGAGAGAAAGGAAGAGAGGGAGCGAGGACGACAATGACAAGGGAAATAGCGAGAGAGGCAGAAAGAGGCTGAGAGAGAGCGAGAGAGGAAGTGAGGCAGAGAGAGGGAAAGAGAGAGATAGAGAGAGAGAGAGAGAGAGAGAGAGAAATATGGACAAAAATCAAGAGATAGTTATACATCTAATATATTTAAAGAAAGAGACAGATAAGGTTAGATATAAAAGAGAGAGAGAGAGAGCTATAGGATAGAGAAAGAAAAAAAATAGATGAAGAATTTAACATCAAACATATACTGATATGTCAATATTTTAAATTATGAAGAGAGAGAGAGAGAGAGAGAGAGAGAGAGAGAGAGAGAGAGAGAGAGAGAGGAGAGAGAGAGAGAGAGACTCTGAATCGCACAATGAGAAAGCCATCGCAAGAGTATAAGAAATTAAACAGAGTATTTGAAGTGCCATCATCTGTAGTTTAGCTCGAATTGCTATGTTTCTGTTATATTCAGTTGTTTTAAGTTATTTTGTTGACCAGCAGCGACTTTGGCATTTTTGTTTGTTTATTGAACAGGCACAAATTAATTTTTTATATATTGTCTTCTTTTTTTAAAATTTTTTTTATTTACTTTATTTTTTACCAGGTAAACAACAGAAATACTATCGAAAAGTACATGTCTTTGCGGACAATTATCTTGCGTATACTCTTCAAGGGAGTCTCTTAGCTTAGTTAGAGATCCGAGAAAAAAAGAGAGAGAGAGAGAGAGAGAGAGAGAGAGAGAGAGAGAGAGAGAGTGAGAGAGAGAGAGAGAGAGAGAGAGAGAGAGAGCGCGAAAAAAAGATCAGAAATAATTTATATACATTTAATGTTCTTTAATTTTTTGTCAATCAACATAGATCGCAGATCGTCTATTTTATATAGCTCTATTAGCAAAAGAATCCGTCTTCTGGTGAGTGTTATTATTTTATATCTTTTATAGCTCTATTAACAAAATAATCCGTCCTCTGATGAGTGTTATTATTTTATATATTATTATATATTTTATATAGCTTTATTAGCAAAAGAAATCGTCTTCTGATGAGTGTTATTATATAAGCCTCTTTGGCTCTACATCGCTCGCAAATATAATCTTTAGACGCTATCAAATCAGACTGTTATCATATATCATATAGTATTCGATGACAATATATATTGAAGTACCTCAAGCCTAAGCATATATCCACAGCTGAGTTAAATCTGTGTTCCATTCTCTCTCAGTTTTCTTTTGTTTGTCTTTGTCTTTTTCTGTTTGTTTTTATTTTTGTTTTTGTTTTCTGGGAGGGACATTGAATTCCAAGGCGTAAACTTTGTACAGTTCACGTCACGTCGGATTATTACAAATAATTAATGATGACATTTCGAGAGCCGCTTATTAGGTATAATAAGTCTGGTATTTATGAGTCGCAAAGAAACTTGACATACTCGCTGAATGCCCCCGCATGTCGGGCAGTCAGTCGAAGACAAGACAACAACAATTGCCTAGATGTCTGTCTAGATCTAGTGGGCGATCAAAAGATTCAGATAAATGCAATATCTATGACGGAGACAGACACAATATGGTGATCAATCTTAATTCGCAACTTGTCAAACGGAATGGCTATGCGAACGGATCGAATCGAATAAGTCTCTCATGCATTCAGCTATCAATTTTAATGCCGTTCCGTTTCGCTTGAATTCAGAACAATGAAATGGAATTGGAAATGATTGAGACCGTGATCTTCAACCTGAACTATTCAGCTCAGCCATTGGCTTTATAGCCTGACCCCCATTTTAGGTAAGGGCTGTGAAGCGAGTGGGGATCTGTGGGACCCCAATGGATCTGTGACCCGATCTTCGCTTTAGCTAAATTTATAAATTTGTAGATCGATCAGTGTTTGTTGTCGCTGACGATCCACAGCTTGATTTGGATACATTTTGTGGCTGACTTTGCTGACTCTGTCCACTGAATACATTTCAATAATAATTTTGCGATCTATTTCCATACGGTTTTGTCGATCCGCTAATCTGTTTGAGTTGACGATCACCATTTGCTGCACTCTACCCTCCATCCGTTCGCATAATTTTCAATGTCAATGCTTTTTAAATTCATGGCATAAATAGGCATCGGGTCGATCAGCGAGCGATCGACGTCAGCGCCGTCGCCAAAGACCCGGCGCCGTTGACTTCACCTCCATCACCGTCCCCGTCGCCGTCTCCGTCTACGTCTCATTGTGTTTTTTTTGGCTATTCGAAGCACAAGATAACGAAAACAACAAAATCAAAGTTCGATTTGCTCAAGTACAATGACCGCACCGTCCGAACTCTTGAGATATCTATTTAAATGAAATGTGACTGCCACCCCCCCCCCCCCCCCCCACACACACACACTCCCCTCCACGACCATACACTTGATCACTGACTCCTCTCGACCTCTGGTCCAGCACTCCACTGCTTCTTTTTATGGTTCAACAGACGATTAAAATAAAATAAAAAAATAAAACTAATATCATGTAAGAAGGAGGGAGGCTTGGGCAAGGGAGGGGGCATGCCCCCAAGCTCTTACACGTACTTTACGGCCCGTCAAGCTGTGAGCTACTGTTAGCCCTCGATAAACTTGTTCAGCTTGCAATTAAATGCAGCGAGCGGAGTTGTTTGGGGCGTTGCTATTAAAGGTCGTTGGGCTGGCTGTGCTGGGCGTGGCGCTTGGATCATCAATCACAGCCCGAGCACTGCCCCAGCTAATATTGTTCCTTAGTCACGATTTATAAATCTTAAACCTGAAACTTAATACAAAGTCTTCTGTCCGCTGTCCCTTGCCCCCACGCTGGGCTCACCCTTCACTTGCCTTTAGCTATATTATATTTAACTATATTTATATCGTTGCTACTGCTTCTGTTGCTTGGATACATTATCCGAGGCGAGGCTGCTCGAATGTCGGTAGCCGATTCTCAGTCACTTTAAAAGCCAAATGCCAATATATATCAACAAATAAGACTTGGAAGCTAAAAGTGTCGAAGATTAGCTTGAATTCATAGTAGCAACGGCTCTGATCTGATCTGATCAGATCTGCATGGACCATAAGCTAGGCAAGTTTATGCTCTTGTGATTTCCGAGCTGGCTGTCAAATCTATATTTAGGAATACTTTGTATCTACAGTAAACAATTAATCATAAACTGCATAAGATATTTTAAGTTTTAATCCATATGTAAGTCAGTCACAACGTTTCCACCTTGCCCCCTTGTCCCGCCTTAGCCCAACGCCTTAGCCCTTTCCCTTCCGCTTCACACGCTTGCGCACTTTACAATGGCAGCTTTAAGACTTGTCCAACATTCCATTTTCGAGGCAAGCTGTTAACTTTGGACGTGTAATTGCCGTACGCAGTGCTGCCGCCCTTACCGTACCCCTACCCCCCTCCACCATCTACCACCCATGCAGCTGTTTTTACCTGCTGCTGGAAATGATCATAATCGCCTTGCTAAAGGTCATCGGCAACACAACGTGACTGGGCGGGTCCTTGCTCATAAATTGAAGAAGCAGCCGAAGCACAAACCAGAATTGAAGCCTGCAAATTGGGGTCAAGTTGAAGAGCAGAAGAGTCTGAGCCACATTCGGATGGCAGAAGACGAAGTAGGGGAATGTTGGCCAACCCCCCCCCCCCTCTCTCTCTCTCTCTCGTACACACATTACACTTGCCATCTTCACTCCCTTTTGGCAGTAACCATAACAGAGCGTCGGCTTTGTGATGGACAGCGGCAATGACAGTGGCGGTCATTGAACGAGTTGCTGCTGCTGCTGCTGCTGCTGCTGCCAGGTGAAGGTTAACCGTTATAGCCAACAAGCATAGGTAAAGATAAAAAAAAAAAAACGACAAACATAAACAAAAGCCGGCCACAGTTGCCACCTGTCTGCAGTGCACGCTAATTGCAGAGTTGCCATGACTTTTCAAATTTTCAATTCTCAAATTGTAAATATGTCAAATGCAACTCAATTGCGACGCTAATTGTGCCAAAAGGGCTTCAGCCGACAGTAGACAGCCAAACAAAACCAAAGGAAGCAGCAAAGGGACAGAAAGAATAGATGTACGCCGGAGATACAGTGAAGCCCTGAACATGATTGCTGTCCATCCAAATAGATAAATATAATTATACGTATAACAATTCTTATCTTGTAGTAATGGAAAAATCACTGATTCAATAAATACTAATTGAATTGAATTGAATACGAATTAAACACCTGTCACAGTTACTCTAGATTATATAGCCAGCGTTTAAGATATAAAACGCAAATATAGGAGCTAATGGAGAGCAGGACGGACAGATAGACAGAGAAAGGAAAGGACGGGCGAGCAAATAGACGAATAGATGAATAGACGGACGGGCAGACGAAAGGATGGAGAGAAACATGATGGATGCATGGATAAACGGATAGATGTATGATAGATGATGAAGGGAAGAATGGATGGATAAACGGACGGACGTACGAATAGACGGGCGAACGAAAGGACGGATGGGCTAACAAAAAGGGGCAGATGAACGGACGGAAGAATGAACAAATGAATGGACGGATAGATTTACAGATGAAAGGACGAACGGATAGACAGACGAACAAATGGAGGGAAGAGCTGGCAGGGCAAATGAATGGACGATTGGAAGTACAGATGAAGGGCCGAACGGATAGACGGATGAACGGATTGACAGGCAAACGGATGACGGGCGAACAAATGGACAGAAGAGCTGACGACAACGGACAGATGAACGGACGGATGGATGGACATATGAATGGGATGAACGAGTGGACAGATCGGTCCGATCAACAGGACGGACGAACGGATGGATGGACGAATTGATAAATAGATGTAGGTATAGACGGATGGACGGGCAAGTAGATGAACGGATTGAAGGACACTAGATCAGATCAAATAATAACAGAGATGCAATCACACTTGGATGGTTTTAGAACTTGATTCGAAGCAAGAATTTGCTTTATTGGTTAGCAGAGGCCGACTTGAGCAGCTTATTAGTTATTGCTAAATGGCCAATATCATCTGCTTAGTCACAGTCAGAAGCCGGTCAGCTAATCAAGTTTTGGCCTAAACAGAATATCTTCGCTTGTCAACGGGGTGCGGCCTCACCCAATGCTTGCGCTTTGCTAATCACTATGCAAATTTTGCAGAATTCAATTCGTGGGTGCATGACAGTGTGTGTGTGTGTGTGTGTGTGTGTGTGTGACAGGTGTGAAAATGAGCGAGAGGGTGGCCAGCATAGTTGGCCGTTGGAGGCCGAGCTTATCGCATATGCAAATGTTTGTTATTCAATATTTGATTTGTTGTATCCACAAATAGTTCTATCTAAAAGCACAACTCAGGGACGTTATATCTAAATGACCTATAGACAAATACATATATCAAGTAAATGCTAAAACTAAAAACTATCGAACTAGCTCTAACAAGACTATAAATTTCGTATTGTCTTTCTGAAGCTATTCCAGGATATCGCAGCTCGGCACTCGATGGGCCAGTTGAATGCCTTATGCTTGGAATTCTAGTTCTAAATCATGATATTATCAATTGCAAGCATTGAAGCCTATGTCTTTAGCATAGGAATTTTTGGAATTTGGATGGACTAATATATAGTAGGAAGTCCTCATCGGGCAGTATGAATATGGATGTATCGCAACTTCCCTTCATATATATATATATATATTCAAATATTTATTCACATCTATAGCTATTCCAATATCAATATTAATATCAATATTAATATCAATATTAATAGCAACATTCAAATCAATATCAATAGCAATATCAATACATATTCATTAACAGCTGTGTTCATGAAATTTGTAGTGCGACTTAGCACTAAATGTTTGATAAATAAATTTAGTGATGAGTAAAATATATTGAAAATAATTTGAAACGAATATTTGTATTAGCATATGTTTTTTCTGTTTATATATATAATATTAATATATTCATTTATAAATAATATGTGAAACGTAATATTTATTTCAGATTGTTTTCAAAATATTGTGCTTCGACTTATTTGCAGTGTATTCGATTAAAAGTCGGGATTTTTTTATTTCCCAACATCAAACACAAATATAACAGAAACAAAATTAATTAAAATTTTATAAAATGTCAAGTACTTAAGTTATAGATTGAAATATTTCCTTTTCATTGAGCCACATATAAATATATCATATTTAATATTATACAATATGTATATATGTATGAATATATATTTTTCATATATATATATATCTACATAAATACATCCTTTAATTATCTCAAGGTCACATTTATCTGCATTCTCATCTTTGACTTTCAATTTCACTCAAGTCTCTTCTCTGCTGATTTATTTTCTGCTACATTTAATGTCCACAAATACCGTTAGCTTTAATTTCTAGGCCAATTGATGAGCTTCGGTTTTACAGTTATGTTTCCCCTGCACTCGCACTTGCACTTTTTGTTGTTGCTGCAAGAACTTTTCCACTGCAGTCGCAGCCAGCCAGCTCGCCCACAAGTCGACACCTTTTGACATTTGCTCGACACAGCATGCTCTTTCTCTCTCTTTCTTTAGCTATTAGCAGCTACCTGTCTCTATCTCTTGCTATCTCGCTCCAGCACGGCCTTCAGTCCTGATGTGTGTGTAGTGACCTTCAAAAGGCAGCCAGTGGCAACAACAACAGCAGCAAGAGGAGAGCAGCAGCAGCAGCAAGGACCACGTGCCAGCCTCATATAAAGACATACACACACACACACACACACACACGCACGCACATAAACAAAAATGTGTAAAGGACATATGTATATTCCAGGCAATACAGTTAAATATTCCGGCATACCCGTTAACCGTTTACCCGTTTCACCCGGCTGCATTTACCTGGAAGTTTTGCAAAAAAAAAAAAAACGTCTCCTTTCTTTGAATTACTTTTATCGTTTTTTGCCTTTTAGTTTTTTTTTATATGATTTTCTGCGTTTCTTGTTTACTTTTACTCAGAGACTGAGCAAGGAGCAGCGCGCGTAGCTGCGTACTAGAGGAGGCTGCTGTTGCCGACGATGCTCACAACAAAACATTTCCGCAACGCGTTTGCGGCGCGACTGAACTTGATTCTGGCGCGCTAAGCGCTGTTCAACTTGGACTTGGCCAAAATTGAAAAGCAACCGTCGATGGCAACAACAACAACAACAACAAGAGCAGCAGCATCACACATACATATGTACATACACACACACACACAGGCAGACAAACAGCAGACGCGGCTAGAAGCTTGAAGCGCGCGCAGCGGGGGCGTTGTATCCGTCGGAAGCTGCAGCAAGCGAGCAAAATTCGTTTTTAATTGCATTAGCACGGCCAAAAGCTCGAAAAGCTGCGTTTGACCAGTTAATAAGCTATAAGCAGTAAACATAAAAAGTGTAAACAAGTATCTAGCAAAGCTATGAACCAAACAATTGTAACCGAAGCAGTGTGGATGGTAAGCTGCGGTGGTGCGTGTCACAGCTAAAATTGGAACTAAATTCACTATAATATTGTATAAACTAGATTATTCTTTATTATTTTTATATTAAAATCAATTTATTTAATTAAGAGAGAAATGGAGGCAGAAATGTTGAAAATCGCAAACATAATTGTTGACTTCTTTTTGCATTAAAATGATTATCTATTTCACACATTTTTGAACTGGAATTTCATATCATAAAATTATTAAATATTAAGACAATTAAGTGTGAGCAACAATTGCAAATATTAGCATAATATTAGCATAAACAAAAATGTATATTTAATTTAATGTGAATAATTAATGTAAACAGAATTGCTGGCTTAAGCTTACTTAGCAAAGTCACCAATCAAGCAAAAAAAGGCGTAGCTAAAAGTTAAGTTCCACTTTACATAAAGTGGTTCGAGTATTTGCTACAAATGTTTTAATGCGCGCATATTGTACGTGCGTTACATCCAATATACCATATATAACAATATTCATAATAAACTAATTTTCATGTAATACATTGCAATCAAATACAACTGATGAGCATCTTGTACAGAGCAAAACTTAAGTGAGTGTGGTTCGCAAGTAAGTGTGGTTCGTGTCCTAGCTAAAATTCAAATACAAATTGAAATCAGTTTAGGAATCGATGCTTTCGCAAGTAAACGCCTTTTTCATTGGAAATTGTATAAATTTATTAAATATACATGTGTTTTGTATATATGCGTTTGTGTGTGTATATGTATAGAAAAAAAAAACAAATATATAATAATATATTGCGATTGCAAGTGATTTAAACTTACAAGCTAAGCAAAAAAAAAAAAAAAAAAATATTAATCAATTTATTACCTTTGTAGTATACAACAGAAAAAATGCATATTTATATCTAGTATAGATTTCAATTATTTAAGTTTAGGAGCAGTTGCATTTAGCTTGTTTATCAGTTTATCAGTTCTGGTTCTTGGATTAGATTTACAGTTAGATCAAGATAAGCGAATTCATTAATAAACACTATACATACGTAAGACATAAACACTATAATTTTTGGACCTATTGTATAGCTATATTCTGGTTGTATCCAGAGAGGAGTTGCAGGTGGAGGATCATTGAATCATTGGATCATTGGAACACTTGACTAAGTTATAGGCTTCTATTTAATTTCTTTTAAATACATATCTTAGCGCTGCACCGATTCAAATTTGGGTGTATTTGCGAAATATTTGTTGATTTTGTTTTGTTTTGTTTTTTTTTTTTTTTTTTTTTTTCTTTTTGATTTTCCTTTAAAAGTTAATCCACAATTCTTACCAGAAATTTGCCCCGGCCCAAAACTTAAGACATAGAGAACTATCGAAACACTTCGACAATTAAGTTTAACATAAATTTAGTAAATATTGTTAAATCAACACATATTCACATAGCGCTTTATGTGGATACAGATTAAGTTCCCAGTTTAATGATCGGCTTTTGAATTGGTTGATAACGATTGGTTGATTGGTTGGTTGATTGGTTTGTTGGTTGATTTATTGGTTGGTTAGCTGCTTGCCTTTGGCGCCTCACTCAGTCAACGCACGCTCGATTTGTTATGGGCGTGCCGCCCCTCATGCCCCTCCCACACCTGAGCTGGGAATCTATCTGATGTTGGCAAACAGATTCAGTACAGACTTGTTTTCCTTTTGGCTGCGCGCCTTGCTGAACACGTTCCAGAAGCGCAGCGTCTCATCGCCGGCGCCGGTGACAATTGCCTCGCCATCTGGACTGAGGGCCAGGTATAGCACACGATACGAGTGACCAGTTAGCTTCGCCACTTGCGTCAGCGAGGGGTATTTCCACACGAGTATTTGGTTCTGCGAGTAGCCGTGTGTGGAGACCAGCTCCGACGAGTGCTTCGACCAGGCCAGATTGCACACCTGGGAGCCGGTATCCACGCACTGCATGGGCTGGCCCGTCAGTGTATTCCAGAATCGTATGCATCGATCCGCAGTGCCGCCGCCGCTGGCTAACAGGCCATGATGATGCGGCGACCAGGCAATTGCTTTCACTGCGGCCATATGTTCCGCATACGACTGCACAGGATTCCCGGAGTGCTGGTTCCATACGTACAATCGATTATCGTTGCCACCGCTCGCCAAATACTGATTGTCCGGCGACCACTTCAATCCGCACACCTCCTGACGATGTCCAGAGAGGCGACGCTCCGACTGTAGCTGTGGCGTTCGTGTGTCTCGCTGTATGATCCAACGATCTCTTGATCCACTCGAGAGGATGTCGCTATTCCAGGCCAGTGCACCCACACGCGCTGAATGTCCATTGAGTTTATTGATCTGCAAGTAAACAAGATATTTAATTAGTTCAAGTTGAAGCTGGCTATAACTAGCTGATCCTCTCATTCGTTGTTACTCACCTGCTTGTTGGCTGCTACGTCCCAAACGGTCACGTAGCCATGATGTGTGCCCACGGCAACTGTATTGCCACGTTCGTTCCACGACACTGATGTGACCGTATTGGAATCGGGACTGAGATCGCACAGGCGGGTGACCTGAATTGACAAGAAGTAAACCAATTAGCATATTGCTTCTAAGCCTTAAAGATTGTGTTCTCTCTTACCTGACTGGTGCAGGCGCTCCACAGATACACACAGCTGCCCAGACCGACGGCGAGCACGTTTTGCGACGACCAATCGACCAGATTTAAATAGAAATCATCCTGCAGTTCCGGCGCATCCAATACCTTAAACGGTATTCTAGATATCTTCCGAGTGGCTTTCCGCGGCGATCGCAGAAGTTTTTGGCTCTTGGCGCTAACGGGCGACAATGAATACGGGCATTCGCCATTGTAGTCCTGCAATGAAGACAAAAGTAAATAACAATTAGTAAACTGTTTCAGTTGCAGCCAACCAGCAAATTGGCCAATGTGAATCGCTCTCTCTCTCTCTCTCTCTAGCTCTGTCTTTGACTCGCTCTCGCGGTGCTCAAGCCATTGGCAATTTTGTTTGCTCGCCGCGTACTTGGCGTGGCAATTAACGCCACCATGCTAAAAGCAGCGACCGCGTCCAAAATTGATCTGCCAAACTAACCCGCCCCCCCCCCCACGTCCGTCCTACGCATTTTTTGCATTTGGACACGCACTGCGTGTAGTAGCCCCTTCTCGCCTTTCCGCTCGTTTGCATAGAAAATGCGTACGACAGAAGTGTGTTAAGCATATGCGTGAATGGCTCTACACACACACACACACACACACACGCACACCTCTCTGCTTACGCAATGCGACATTTGAAATGCAAGAAATAACAGTTGCGTGTGCCCCACATTTGGACAGAGCAACAGCTGCAAGATGAGCCCCAATACAATTGGCTATTGCTGAAATTCCATGGCTCTAATCTGAATCTGATCTTCAGGCTAATAACAGAACTGTAGCTTAGTTAATCTATATTAAGTATTACGAGCAATGTGCACATGATTAATTAGTCTAACAGCTAATGATCAATATAGATCGTTAAATGTTAAGTGATTTTAGATTTTATCTAGCTACTACATCGATCGATTGATATTGATTGATAGTTAAAATTAAAGTTAACATTATTCGATTTTTGATTAGATCAGAAGAGACTTTTTTGTTGACTCACATGGAAGCGGATACTTTCTTGAAATGAATGAATAAAAATAAAAAATATATTCAATTATATTATAATAATAAATATATATTTGATTATTTTTATTATAATTCAATAATAAGATGTGTGTATATATTGTATCAATGTTAATTATATCTAATATATTGTTTAGACATATTTAAAAACTCAACTCTTTGCTAGAAATTATAAGAAGAAGAAGAAACATGATCAATGTCAATAGGTTTAGGGTATCTTCATCAACTACTAAACTTTTTACGCATTTAAGTAATCCTGTTTCGAAAGACATTTTAACTAATTTTGGATTTCCTGCTGCTGTAGTACTTCTGTTCTTCTATTCTATAGCTGTTCTGGCCTGAGTCATTTAAGTAATCCTGCGTCATCGTTTGTTATAAGTGCAAGCGTTACGTGGTCAGCAGCTCTTGACTCTTGGGGTGTGCACTTCCGCTTTAACGGGCAAACAAGAACCGCACAAACAGACAAACCCCCCTTTTCCAAAAAAAAAAAAGAAGAAGAAGAAGAAAATAATCATAAAACTGATGGACGTATGTAAGTTTTGAAGTGTTTGAACGCGATAAGCGTGCTTGTATGATGACTTAAGCCGGAATTTTGGCTGTGTTCTTAATGCGTTTAACAAATTAAAATTTAATTCAATTAACAGAGGGCAAATGCGAGTCCACTATGAACTAACAGATGCGCTGCGAATGTTGAAAAAAACAAAAGTACGTCGAGCTTAATGACATTAACAACAAGAGAAATGTAAAAGTGTGTGTGCGTGTGTGTGTGTGAGTGTGTGTGTCGTGTGTGCGCTTCAAATTGCGTGTCGCTTCAATGGCTGAAGATTACGCGATCTGTGGGCAGGCCATACAAACACACTGGCCCTTAATGTTCACTTTGCACTTGGCCAGAAACAAAAAAAAAATTATACAAGTAAGAAGGCTCTAGTCGAGACTGATCGACTATGAGATACCCTGAACCCTCAAAAAATAATTTTATTTCTTCTTTACGCTCCTTTAACCGCGAACGAGGGTTGGGCTATGCGCTTATAACTTCATTTCTAGATGGATGATCTTCATGAGACTTTCAGAACGTAATTTAAATATGTTTATATGCCAAATTGCAAGTCTAATATTTGAATTACGAATTTTTTTCCAAATTTGGGAGACGGGGCCAAAATTGGGGTCGGTATCCAAATTCTAACAAAACCCGAAATTATATTAGCATATAAACATGGAGTGTCTAGCTCTAAAAATAAACGATATATCATTTTTAACAGATTCTCTCTAACTCTTATAGCTGCTGAAATCGACGCGTTCATACATACAGACGGACGGACGGACGGACGGACGGACGGATAGAAAGACAGGGCTATATCGACTTTTCTCATCACCCTGATCAAGAATATTTATATATATACTTTGTGGGGTCTGCCACGCCTCCTTCTGCCTGTTAAATACTTTTAAGAAAACCATTATACCCTGATTTCCCATTTTCAATGGGCTCAGGGTATATATATATAAAAAAAAAAAAAAACAACAAATTTTTAATGGCTCTGTGTGTGGACTGTTAGCTGTTGTTACTCTTGGTTTCCGCTTTCTGCGAATGCCGAGCATAGTGGTCAGTGAAGCACTTTTAAATAGCCGAGCAGTCCAGAGCCGACCCGTACTCCGTCGTCTGTCTCCGTCTCACTACAATCGCGTCTCGTCTGCTTCTCTATGGGCCATAAAGCGTACAAGCATCTGCCATTAAATTTAAATGCTTTTCGATGCCAAGTGCCTGCGTGTGCACACGTGTACGTGTGTGTGTGTGTGTGTGTGTGTATGTATGTGTGTGTGTGTGTGTGTGTGTGTATGTATGTGTGTGTGTGTGTGTGTGTGTCTAAGCCTATTAGAAATTCAATTGTGAAACTGCTAACAAATACCAAAGAGGAAATCCAACTTTGAATTCACATACGACAAATCTTGTTCCACGCTTTTTCGATTAAATCATTCTCGCTCTCGCTCTCTCTCTCTCTCTCTTTCTCTTTCCATCTCTGTCTCATTCTGTTTATGGCCTGGCCATGGCCTTTGGCAAATGTAGTCTTGTTTTGTTGTCATTTGAATGTGTCATTCGTCATCAGTTAACAGACGTTGTCATTGTTCTTGTCGTTCATAAACTACGCAAATACCCTGTACACCTGACACGACACGATAAATGAACGACTGACACATATGTATATGATCAGATCATATAAGCATGGATCTATGCATTAGTTATAGTAAATCTTATCTATATTGAATAGAAGTGTACTCTCTAATTTATCCATTAAACCTTTGATGAGCGACATACAGGTATTTGTAATAATACAGGGTATATTTAGGTCTGGCTCGGCAACTGTTTATAGGACATATACATATGCAAAAGTAATTAAGAATATATACAATTTTGGAATTTAGTCGCTTGAAAACATTTCAAATCTGATGTTTTTATTAGCTCGAAACATTGATAATTAATGATTATTAGATTACGTATTCTTTATAAAGATGACAAGAAATTCCAAAGATTTCTAGCCATAGCTAAAAGGTACTGCATTGCTTTAAATATGTTATTAATATCAATATTATTAATATTTCTTTAATCGAATCTCATCTATATCAAATATTGACCACTTATTAAAAGATTATTTAATATCTTTGCAATCTAACCAAGTACAGAGTATGCCCGAGTCGAGCACTCTCTGCGCTGCACACAACATAGTCCGCTGCTGCTAACGTTTTATTTTCTCATATTCCCACAGAAAGTACAGTCTCTCCCATCTATTTTTTTTTTTTTCGATCACAGAGATACAATTATTGAAAAGTTGTTTTTTTTTTCTTCCTCTTCTTTTTTTTCATTATCTTTTAGATCTGCGCTGTTTCGTTCTTTTAGACAAAATGGCCGCAATGGCAGCCAATAAAGTAAAAGTTTCTCAGAGATCGAAGGAGAGTGCGGAACGAAATGGAATCGAATGGAACACGTAATGCGGTCTAAATGAATTCAATTGAATTGAAAGAGGTGTGAGTGATGGCAATGAAATATGGGCATTGGTAAAGTTGCCGGCCGGCATTTGTTGTTGTTGTTGTTGTTGTTGTTGTTGTTGTTGGTGCTGCTTTGTGGGCGGCGCTTGGCAGGCCAAGTTTATAAATAAAATAAATAAACAGCCAACCACAGAGGTAGCAGCAGCAACAGCAACAGCAACAGCAGCAACAGCAGATGCGAAGCGGGGGCAGTATAGCTGACCCAACACAAAAGGGGTGGGGCAGGAGGCAAGGGGTAAATGTGAATGTTAATGATCATGATAATGGGAAAGCGAATGGCTTTTGGGTTTGTCTTGAACCTGTCGGCATCTATAGCGCTGAATCACTAAATTAGCCATGCTGACCAAAACTGACCAAGCTAACCAAAGTGGCCAAGCTTAAAGCCAGCTTAATTTGATGCTAATGCAAATGTCTGCTGCATAAATTAATATCAATAATAACAATAAAAACAAACAAGTGTCGGCCGCAGGTGGCAGGGAATACGCCTTTCTACAATTCTATGATAGACCCTCGAATGTGGCCCAACGTAACATCGTAACAGGTGCACTGGCACTGGTTAAAGACACGGCTTTTTGTTTTTTTATATCCATTATTTATTTATTTATTATTTATTTTAATTTAAAAATTTTTTTGTTTTTTTTTTTTTTTTTTTTGCTATTGTCTCTTCGGCTTCGGGCCATAATTGGCGATGGCTCAGTGAGCGGCGGCGAAATACGATTTTCTAAACACGCGGAAAACCAGCGGAAAGCACCAAAAAAAAATAAATATATTTATGAAATAAAATCAGAAAACCATAAATAAATTATGAGTGCTCAAAAGCAAAGGGAGTTCACCTGACTCAACCGCCGTGCAGAGCGTAAAATACATTAACTAAAACATTCGCGCACCTGATACAGACAGACATTGTAGACAACATATGAACTCATTAATTTTATAATTAATAGGCTAACGCCACAAATGGTGCAACAATTCAAAGTCGTGGAAAAAAACTAATTGCTATTTAGTACACATATGTATGTAGATATATAAACAGATATTAGATAATTGATAGAATAGAGACAAGTGTAATATGTATGAATGTGCTTTAGGATGAAGGAGAATTGCAGCAATTGAAACATTACAAGACTTTCATTATAATTTTGAATTATATTTCAAATAATTGCCTTACCATGTGATTCTCATACATTGCAGAAAACATTGCAAATAAAGAGAGCTTTTTCAGCCATGAGAGCGACTTCGATTTGAACTTTCATCATATATGTATATATTGTATATAGAGTTTCCTGATAAGTGTGGCCTTTACGTTCAGCTGGTATGCTAAGTTTAATCAAAGTTTACTTTTCTATCAAAATATATTTAAATATTACTTATATTTTAATAATTATATGAATATATATAATTTTTTTTTATATATATTATTTAATTTTCCTGTTACAGTCGAATCTCTATAATTTGTACCCCGCTAAATCGCGATAAATCGAAAAAATCTATCCCCTTGACAAAAAAATAAAATCGTTTATTTGTAAAAATTTCATATATTTTGGTCCCCTAGTTAATTCGTAGTCTTCTTCACAACTCATAGAATATTAAATCTCTTATAAATTGAAATTCGTAACCTCTTATAATTCCAAAGTTTTTATCGTTAAATTACCGTTGCATTTTGCAAACAGCCCGTGCCACTAGAGCCAAAACCTAACAAATACGCACTTATTCTACTGCCTAGTAAAATGTTGTTCTACATGTCCGGTCTATGTGTTGTATGCTTAGATATTTTGCTCTTCTAGTGCTGTTTGCTGTAGTTTGTAGACGAGTTTTATTTATTCTAAGCACAACATCATGTCTTAGAAATGGCAAATAGACGTACGCATAAGACCTTATCAATAGCGTAAAAGCAAGACATTATTTCAGACAGTGATAATGGAAAAAATATTATTATTAATTTTGTTATTATAATTTTATTTACTGTTTATTTATGATTTAATATGAATACAATTGAATGTAATTAATTATTTTTTTTAAATTAAATTTTTTAAGTATACATGATGATATATAAAAGCATAGTTTATTTTTTGAGCCTCGTTTAATGGAAATCTCGATAATTTGATTTTCTGTGTAAATCGAAAAAAAAAAAGAAAGAAAAAGCTGATCCCCTTACCATTTCGAATTATTGGGACTCGACTGTAGTATTATTTTCAATATATTCTTTTAATATATCTAGTATTTAATACAATCGAATTTGAACACACAATTCGTATATATATATATATATATATATATATATATATATATATATATATATATATATATATATATCTTAAAATCTGACCAATATTTTATTATATCTGATCTAATTTTTTTTAAAGTAGCTATATTATTCATCATAAATACATTTAAATATGAATATACGAATGATATACAAATATTTATTTAAGAATATGACAAATATTGTATTTATATATATCTCTCTCTTTTATTCTCTCTCTCTCTCTCTCTTTTTAATCGAATCTAATATTTAATCCACACATATACATTTATTTCAGAATCCATAATAAATCCATCTAGTTTTTTCCATTAAATAGCATTCTTGTGTCTAACGTTAATATTTGCCTTTCTAGCTATTTGGCCATCTAAAAGCCTATCTGTCGTATCTGTTTGTTGTATTTGTCTATTAATCTCTGTCAACCGGTTTTATGAAAACTGTTTGCGTCAGGTGGAATGGGATATATCTATATGAAAAATTGCTTTAACTCAATATTTAGCTCTTTCTTTCATTCATTTCCCCCCCTCGGTCTATGGCCCGTCTCTTTCTCACGCTTGCAGACCGGATCGGTTCAGCTCGATTTGGGGTTAACACACTTTGATTTGTTTTTGTTGTTGTTGTTACAGCCGGTTCTTAGTTGATTTGTTCAAGTGTTTGAACGTTTAGATTTTTATGATGAGATTTGAATTTCTATACAACTGTTGCCACTTGCCACTTGCCAGTTGCCAGTTGCCACTGCACAAGTGGACAACGGTTGAGGCATCTCTATGCAATGGCGCGCGTCTTTGTCAGCTTTTGGGCTTGGACATATTTGTGCGCTTATCAGATTTATGCTGCCTCAATTGCTGCGCCGACAGCCGCACGTCTCCAAGTGGCTTCAACGTTGTTGGCATTTGCTTTGACTAATTTTTGACAGTTGACACGTTGCCAATTGCCAGTTGCCAGTTGCCAGTCAAACAACAACAATAATAACAACGACAGCAATAAGAGAAGAATAATATAACAAAAGCCCATATTCTGTGATTCGAGCTACGAACTTGAGGCTGAAGAATTGCGTCTGCGGCTCATTTGCCCAACTACTTCAGTGGTCTAAAACGACACTCGAGTCAATAAGCGAACGCATTGAATAACCCAGACAATGGAGCACATCGAGATCGTGACTTCAGGCAACTAGCTGAACATGCTCAGCAACAAGGGATAAGGGGAAGACGAGCGGGGCGACGGGGCACATATGTATATATATGAGCATAAGCAAGTGCCCGGCAGCTAAATTATCATGCCATATTCTGGCCATATTTATTTGGCAGCAAATTTCCAGGCGAGAGTATTCGACTAGGCAATACCCTGTAACTATACCTAGGTTGATATAAAGAAAGTGCTCTATAAGAAAACTTAAAGGCACATATTATATATTTATCGATAAATCAAAAGTTGTGCAATTTAAAAGATATTTATCGATTATTATCATCATAATTGTAGATATGAAGTATTTCTTTAGCCTCTCTAAAGTCTCTTCATGAACTCCAATTGATATTTGCTATTATTTCATAATTTACAGAGTATTGAAATGTCTCGAGACATTTTTGGGGTTTTTGATTAATGGAGTCAAGAAATCGCATTGCGAGCCATTTCTAAACCAGAGGCCCACAACCTATGGAAATTGTCGCCTCAATCAGCGGCCATTCATCTACATCACGCCCACACAATTAACACAAAACAGTGAACACTCCCCGCAGCGGGGAGGGCAGTGGAGCTGGTGGGGTAATGCCGGCGGCATTGCCAGTCAAATGTGGCCAAGAGTTATTTCTCATATTTCGGTTATTTACGGGATAGTAGATGGGGAGAAAGAGAGAGGAGGGTGGAGGGTGGAGGGAGGCGACGGCTCGTGGTCATAACAAATCATATATAATTCAATTATGTGCGGCCACAATGTAGCTGCCATAAATAATGGCCAATACATCTGGCCCACACGTACGCACGTCATACAAAAGGCTAGACAGTCGCAGCCCCGCCCACCCCTAAACGGCCACATACAAAAGTTATGCGTCAGCTGCTTAATAAAGCAAAGACAGTTGACTAGCTGGACAGCTCCAGCTTATCTGTGATGTATGATCGTTTGTTCAAATGCATGAAATATATCATTCATAATAATTAACATTTCATTTTATATATATATATCATCAAAAGTTTACATTTCATGCAAATTCTTTGTGATATTTAAATTTGAATTTTATTTTTAGTTTCATTTCGAAGCTGAGATCAAAATATTTCAAGTCGAATTGTCACTTTTAAATATATATTTATATATATATATATATTATATATGCAACTATAGTAAACATATATTAGTTCGATTAGATATCGAAACATAAACTTTCAATTTAGATCGACCAAGATATTTCCTTAGCAAATCTAGAAAATCTTTCACTGAGACAGTCTCAACTTTCATACCAAAACAAGTATATAGATCTGTGTATATAACTGTTATAGTCTTTCTCAGCACTAAACTTTTCCCATAATCTCAAACAGACTCTAGCGAGACTCTAGACACATTGAGTCCATGACCTGCTTCGCAGTGCATTCAACTCGTAGTCTAATCAGACGCATCGCCACCTTATAAAAGAAGTCTCAATTAAATATTAAAAAATACGAAAGAATAACAACAAAAAAAAATATATATATATATATATATGATAAGACTGGCTGGCTGCTAACTCAATTAATGCAATATTTGCAAAAGTATCTCACAATTGCCAAAGTCAGTGGGGAATAGGGGGAGCAGACTATTCAAAAGTGAGGGTCATATATGGATATATGGGGAAAAATCTTACCTGCTTGGTGGGTGATTGATACTTGAAGAGTCTGCGCTTGGCCGCCGGCGTATAGGAGTTCTCGTTGCGCTCCTCTCCGGCGGTCTTCACATCGTCTATGGCCGAGCCAAGGAGCTCGTTCTTCAATAGGCACGAATAGGCAAGACTATCGCGTGCCGTTTCTCCACAATCTCTCTGCTTCTTGCTAGTCTGCGGCGAGTTATCATTCGACTTGTTAATGGACGCAAAGCTCGTTTGCCAATTGTTGTGCGCCCTGTAGAGTAAACCGACAAAAAGAAGAAGGATGAGACGGGATTAGATTGTAGCAAAAAAAAAAAAAAAAAAAAACTTTTAATATTAAATGTATATGATAATAATTGCAATTAATGCAAATGAAAGCAGCAGACAGAGATTTTTTATTAAATGTCTTTCTGCTGCTTGCTGATTTTATTTATATATATATATACCCTGTAATCAGAATGTAACTGAAAATGGCTATGTAGACAGACATAAGAAAGAGAAACTCTACAGATATATAGATTTACAGTAAGCCTAATGTCATGGAGTTTTGTATATGCCCTTACTCGTTCCATTCAAAAAAAAAAAACGTACATTCAGTAATAGACACTTATACTTTGGTATGTACATACACCTGAATGTTATTATTCATCACTGAAAATTTCATTAATAAATTCTAGCTAGTACTCAAGTGTCCCCATTGTAAAGCCTATACAAGTCCAAGTGCAACAGCTGCGTAAAGTGCGTAGTAAACAAGAGTTTGTTGCTGTGCGTGTGTGTGTGAGTGTGTGTGTGTGTGTGTTTAAGCACGTGTTGTTTGTGATGGTTTATAAACTTACAATGAGCTCTGCACTAAGTTCAGATAACTCTTGCTAGCCGAGCACTTTCGACTAGATCACTTTTACTTGGTAATACAATTTATATTAATATTTTTTTATACCCTGAACCCATTGAAAATGGGAATTTAGGATGTAATGGTTTTGTGAAAATGTATGCAACAGGCAGAAGGATACGTCGCAGAGCCCATCAAGTATATATATTCTTGATCAGCACAAATATGTTGATATAGCCTGTCCGGCCGTATGAACTTTGAGATTTCGGAAACTATAAAAGCTACAGAGCTGACATTTTACATAAATACTCGTATATTACTTACGCAGTACGAGTTTATTTTGTTTTTTCGATAACACACTCTATTTCCTAATTGTCGATAAAAAAAAAATCGAAAATTCGTTTACTTTTTTTTTGTTTTTTGAGCATAGCTTCCATAGATTTTGGATGGAAGGCCTCCTTCGCCACCAATTTGAAAACGCATCTTAAATACTAGGGACTTGCAATTTGTCAAATATAAATATTTGGATGCTATTTCATGAAGATCGTCCATCTAGGAATGGAGTTATAAGCGTCCAAAATATAGCCCAACCCACCCCAAGCCACGGCAGCAACTGCGCGGTTTTTTTTTATTGCAGGGCTCAGAGTATCTCGTAGTCGGGCAGTCTCGACTAGAGCCTTCTTACTTGTTTTCATATATATTCTTTTTTTTCTCTAGTTCTCATATATATTATTTATTTTTATTTATATATTTATATATATTATGTGCTTGCCATTCAAAGAGTATTCTTCCACAACAAGCTGTTATCTTTTGCTACATACTTTTCTCTATATTGTAATTTTAATCAGTTCTATAATGCTAAACTATCGCTCATATATCGTTTTTTACTTATATTCCATTCTGCTGAGTAAACATTTCTGGATTTACAAGAGATGCAGCTTTATTTATTGCCCGCTCGAGTTCCTATACTTTAGTATATTTATTATGCAGTAATATATCGCTTTCGTATATCTCATTCATTCATCAATTTTCTGCATTCATGGGAGAATGTGTCACATTTATTGCTCGATCGAGTTCCTATATCTCTATTTTGTGCGTTTCATACATATTTATCTCTATTGTCTAAGCTGTAGTAGTAGTCTATAATTCCTGCTAGTTTATGGCATTTCTCTCGCTTCTATATCGTCCCATTGCATCGCTTTAAATTCATCATTTTCCCATAGACCTAGGGCAGCTTCTAGTCGTGGGCATCGCATTGGGCAAATTCTTCGATTTCTATCTCTTAGTCAAGCGCACAAGGTACAAAAAAAAAGCATGGCAAAAAAGTTGTGCCAAAATATAAATTATTTATACAATCAACAACAGCAACAATTGCAAAAGTAAATTTATGCAAACGCGTTCAAATTCAATTGTTCGCCGTATGTCTGCTATGAAGGGGACCCCAATGACTCTTAACACCCTTCGTGTCTGTGCATGTTGTGGTCACCTCTGCCCCGCTACGCCCCCATTAACTACTCCTTTATGTACCAGACTCCACACGTAATCCAAACAATATAAGGTGGATAGTGGGTAGTGGGAAGAGGGGTTGGGGTGGTTGGGGCGGGGTATGGCCAATTGTTATTATTTTTGCTCATAAAACATAAAAAACGTGTGCAACGTGCAAAAAGCAGCAACAGAAATTCATATTTTGAATGTCAAATTCGCTAAATTTGCACAAATTGGCAAATTCGCAACGATTTGCGATTTGCGATTTGCTAACCTGGCGAATTTGCCATGAAATTCGTGGCGTCCAAGTGTGAGAGAATTTTAACCTCCCCCCAAATACAGGCGAACAACCAACAAATGTATAAAAAAGAAACAAATTTTTTGTTTTTGTTTTATTATTAGAGGGGGGCAATACACAGGAAGAGGGCTATTGAATTGCATTGCACACACGCACACACGCACACACGCACACACGGACACATACACACGCACACATACTCACTCGACTCTCACAACAAGCTATTTATGAATGCAACTTGCGTCTTTTGCCGTTTTACACCTAAGCCCCTTCGCCCTCATCTCTCGGCTGATTATCTGGCAAACGCATTTGAAGCACTTACTTCCACCTATAATAAATCAATTTCATAAGCAGATTTGCAAGGTAACTCACAGCCAGGGCGAGGGCGAGGGCGAGAGCGAGGTTGAGGGCAAGGACGAGTGCAAAGGGAGGTGGGTTAGTCGCAAAAGGGATATGGACAATTCAATCAAAGGCTGCAGGTGACACTGAGGCAGGCAGTCAGCATTGATAACAGCGCTGCCCAAAAGAGAGAGAGAGAAAGCTAAGAGCAGTGCACCTCAACTTAACAGCAGAATGTTAAAGAGTGAGCTATGCCTAAACTAACAGCTGTTAAGTGAGACAATGAGATGAAGATTACTTCTAATGTTAACCAACCAACCAACGCAAGTGTTAATGCCTTGACCAACTATAATCCATATTTCATTCTTATATTTACTTTAAGCACAAAACTGAATGGAATATAATTGAAACTAAAGAATAATAAATGATTAATAGGCAAAAGTCATTGGGATTTACTTACTAATCTCAATTTGTCTAAATATATAAATATGCTATTGATATGGAAAGTAAAGCTGATGCAGTGTAACTTAAAGAGCTCAAGTCGGGAGTGCCCTGATTTCTCAGACAGACATTATAATTCAGAATCGATGTATACATATTTAAGAATATATAATTACATACATAATACATATATTACATATATATACATACATTACATATAATACAATAATTTCAAATAAAATTACATTAAAGTATTGAAAAAGGAAATAAAAGCAATTCAGATTTAGTATATAGAAATAAATTGACAATTCAAATAATAACCAAATTATTAAATTGGACTTTCGAAATATCCATAATATCTATCTAAATATACAAATTTGAAGTCTGTAGCTCAAACGGTGTAGAAGTAAACGAATTTCGATTTTTATCGATAATTAGGAAATGGGATGAGTTATCGAAAAAAACAAAAAAAACTGGTACTGCGTAACTAACATACGATGGAGAAACCATCGATGGACGGCTCTATAGATAGTTTCCCAGCTCTAATGCGGAAGTGTAATTATATCGAGTTATACAGCACAAAGTAACTAAGTGTGCATGTGTGTGTGTGTGAGGCAAGCTCATTAACAAGAGACGTAACTGAGACGGGAATGAAAAGGGGTGGGAAGGGTAGGAAAGACTTGGCTACTGGGCACAAATTCTCATGTCTGGCTGTTGGCACTGCTTGCAGTTCCGTTAGCTCAACGAGTTGCAGCCAGGCGGAAAATGGGGGAAATATCACGTAGTTGTTGCTGTTGTTGTTGTTGTTGTTGTTGTTGTTGTTGTTTATGGTATGGTTCCTCTGGTTGTTGTGGCTTGCGAGTGTAAAAGGTGACGTAGCAGAAAAACTAACGGCAAGCGGCTTAGCGCAAAAGTTCACTCACCTGCAGGGTATGAAACGATCCAGCGATGTTGGTGTTGTCGATGCTTCCAGATTATCAAATAGATTTCTAGCCACGGGACTATAATGCTTCAGTATGCGTTTCTCAAACTCCGGACTGAACATCGTAAATTATTATTATTATTATTGTTGCTATTGCTTAGGCTATTGACTATTCTTAATGCTGCTGAGCTTTGACTCCCGGATTTGATGCAAGTCGAGTTGATTTGATAAAATGGAATATAACACACTATTTGCACGGTTCGCGATTTAAGCCGAAAAAAAACTAAAACGTTGCTAAAAAAAAAAAAAAAACGAAAAAATAAGTGTTTTCAATTCTATACTTCTTTTGCTTCTGCCTCTGCTTCTGCCTTTTAACCAACAAAATACCGAATATAGTCGCAAAAAAAAAGATTATTTTTTTCTATTATTGGTAAAATAACGCTCAACAAGAAAATTTAGTTTGTCATCTGATGTCGTCTTTTTCTTGATTCTGATCTAATGCTGATTCTGTTACTTATGCTTCTGATCTTTCTTGTTCCAATTATTTTAAACTTTGGTATTGCCGAATCGTACAAAAAAAAAAAAAATATATATATATATATATATATATATATTTAAATGTATGTATATACAATTGGGTATTATAGCTGTCTGTTTCTATACATTTATGTATATGGAGTTGGCAATATATCTGCGAGAGATATATCTAAATCGAGACGGTACGCTGCAAAAAGAGAGATAGAGAGAGAGAGAGATGGAATAAGAGATATTATTATGTTGAAGTTAATTTGAATTGATTTAAATGCTTTGAACTTTTTTTTTTTTTTACTTATATCTTAAATAGATACTCTGTATCTCTCAGGGACTTCATTGAGGCATATGGCTTATATATTATTTATATAAAGATATTATATTAGTTATATGCATATCTTCAATCTTTAAATTTGCATTATTGTATAATAAAACAAATAAATTAAATTACAATATTTTATATAAATTGATATAGATTTTTTTCTTATTGATTTTAACAACTTAAAGCCAAGCCATGCTCAGCTTTTAGTAGGGTATTTTATCGTGTCAGCCCATCAATTTCAACTGAACTAGAAATTTGAATAAAATTGTAATTTATTTTTTGGTCGACAGTTTGCAAGTCAGGTCATTAATCAACGTCGTCTAACAGCAGGGTGTACAACGTGGTTCTAGGCTTCAAAGCTATGGCCAAAATGTGAAACACGGCGAAAGAAAAGAGAGAGAGCGAGGGAGAGAGAGAAGCAGAGTGCTGATCAACGACATCTAGTTTTGGCTAAATTTTGTAACGCCTGTCATGTTGTTCGAATGTTATGCCCAACGCATGCGACGCGCATATTGAGAAGCTGGCAATCTATTAGGCAATTGGGCTAATGTTCTGGCCAGGCATCGACGCCAGCCAGAACTCGTTGCCGATTTAATTGTTGGCACGGGCGTATGCAGCCAGCCCCACCATCAATTGCCAGCGCTTCCCTCCTGCTCCGTGCTCACTGCTAATTAGTTACTGGGCGTTAACTGTTGCTTACGAGGCAGAGGCAGAGAGACATACACAGAGAGGGAGAGAGGTAGAGAGAGAGAGAGAGTGGGGTGTAGACGTCTAATACATACCCAGTGCAGCGTGAAATGCAAGCAGCTTGAAGTACTTCCGCGTTCACCTAAACACTCACAGATACACACACACGCACGGACACACAGACAGACACATACGGCGATTGTCTCTTCTGGGGCCAATTTTTGACTTTTGGTAGAGTAGATTTTTGGAAGGATTTGATACAAAATATACATAGATATAAATATATATACACATATACATAGACATATATATATGCATAGACACGCGCTTTCTAACTATACATCTGTACACATCTATATAAATGCATATATATATAAATATATACATAATTAACTATATATACATAAATATATACAAATATAGAATTTATCGAACTGCCTACGTAGACAAACATCAACTGACTGACTTACCAAAGCCGACGACTTTGACATTTAACTCTGTGGCAGGTAGTGCTTGGCTAAGGCAGCTAAGGGCAGGTACATATATATGCATATACTAACATATATATATATATATATAGACACACATATCTATATATCGTTAGTGCGGTTCAGACGTAAGCCGCGTTCCGTACTGTGCGCTGCTGATAAGACGCACTTATCGCAGCACAAACATAAGTAATGATGCGGGCACAAATGTGAAATGAGTTAATCCCAGAGACTCGCCTGTTCGACCATGCTCGCTATGTCACGCCCAGCTATGATTCGATAAGCAACAAGTGCCACAAGGGGCGGCAGGAGGCGGCGTAGACGATGGCGACACGGTGCAGGGTGGTCAGACCTGGAGATTCGCTGGAATCGCAGGTTGCATCACCCAAAAAAAAAAGTTTTCATTGTTTGTACAGTTGAAAGTAAACTTTATGTCGATCGGTAAAGGCAAGGGTTAAAGGGAGAGGGAGAGGGAGAGTGAGAGTGAGAGAGAAAGACTGAGAGAGAGAGAGAGCCCCAACCCTATAGAATTGGTCACTTAAGGGGGATTTATATTTAGAGGGAAGCAGACAAAGAAAGAGAGAGATAGATAGGGAGAGTAAAAGTGACAGAGAGAAAGAGAGAGAGAGAGAGAGAGAGAGAGAGAGAGAGAGAGAGAGAAAATGAGGGAGTATTGAGCTAAAATATACCTTGTAATTGATTTATAGCAAATCGTTTACCTTTTGAATTGTGAATTAAATTTGGAATTAATTTCATTTCATTTAATTGTTAGATAGTTAACATTTTAAAACTTTCATTTGAAATTGAATTTATTTATGGTTCAAAGAACAATAGAAACAGAGAATATTTGATACCAAACAATTAGTTCCCAGCAATTCTCTTTCATTAAGTGTCATTTTCATTTAAGTGTCTAACCATATGAGTTGAATTTATATGAATATGTTCAAGGTAAATCTGAGATGAGAGATAGAGTAGCCATATAAACTGTCTACTGAAAGGGAAGAATCCTGCCCAATAGGAGGCGACAAGAGTTCTATTCACAGAATTTAGTTGGATTATTTTCGATTTATATATTTGCTGTCATTTTAATTAGATATACAAATCATACTATGAGCAGAAGATCGAAACTGAGAAATATGTATGTAAATGATGATAATGTTGAGGAATAAAGCAAAAATTGTTAGGTTTAACGTCGTATTGTTGTGAATTCGGAATTTTTAAACTAGACGCACTAGGCAGACATGCACAATTCTATATATGTTTACAGGGCATATTGGAAAGGTTACACAATTGCATAATTCCATAAATTCAAAAATAATATTCATATATACATATATAGATTTGTATGCAGCTACGCAAACGCCTCTAATTATAGCCCGCATAATTTTATGGGGAAAGGGCACAACAGAAAGTATACAGATTAGAAGCTAATGAAAAATGAGTATGAGTAAAACTATTTGGATTTGGTATATGTACATATATAACATATATACATACACACATATATAAAATGGAAAAGCCAAATAAGGATTTCAGATTTCAAGATGCTCTGCACAAAATATAGTCTAGCATGGCCCTTAAATCTAATCGTATTACTGTAACCAGTCTGCAGTCTGGAGTCTGAATTCCAGCCTATTGTTAGCTGCATATAGCGTATGCATACTGTATA
Source organism: Drosophila stalkeri (assembly GCA_035047405.1). NCBI lineage: Eukaryota > Metazoa > Arthropoda > Insecta > Diptera > Drosophilidae > Drosophila > Drosophila stalkeri. The sequence continues at coordinate 6,758,025 of JAWNPR010000061.1, read as the reverse complement.
TTATTTGGAGGCTCTGAGCGCTGGCAGCTGGGAGCTTGTCCGACTGTCATTCCGAGTCGGAGGTCAGGAAAAAACTGTAAGAAGAAAAACAAAAAACTCCCGTCCGACATTTATAGACGCTGAGATAATGCTACAAAACGGAGCACCACCAACTGGGGCACAGCTGCGGCTCCCACAGCGATAGACGTTGCACTTGAACTTTGGCGGCTATAAATACTCGTGGAGCGAGCGTGAAATCTGTGCAGAGGCGGTTGACAATTTACAAAAAAAAAAAAAAAAAAAAAAAGAAGGAAAATAAACCACAATTCCCATTCGACGACGAGTGCACCAACTGGTTATCAGAAGCAAAGTATGCGTGAACATGATGATAAGAGCGGGCAAAAAAAAAAAAAAAAAAAAAGTATTAAAAAAAAAAACAATTCACATGTTCGATGACAACGGAGGAAAAAAAAGAGCATAAAATGAACTAACAACATTTGCCACCCCTTTTTGGGTAAGAGCGAGATCGCAGGCCAGCTCACGTGTACGTGCGAGTGAGAGAGAGCCTAACAGGAGCAGCAGGCAGCAATCGATAGACACACATACAGACACACGCTATGAGAGACTTAAAGTGCAAAAGCGTAACGGAAAACGTAACCATGTCAAGGACACTAGCGAAGCCAAATGGCCAGCCGAAGAGAGCAAAACAATAGATTTATTAGCGACTGCTGCTGACTAAATATTTAGTTTAACAATTTACAGTAATTATGCTCTGTTGTTGTTTGCCTTATTGTGCACTTACAAACACACACATACAATTATGGGGTAACGCACTGCTAGAGCTAGGTAGAGAGCAGCAGCAATACGAATAGCCAGCTGCATACACACACACACACACACGCTATGAGAGAGAAAGAGACAAAACCGTATATGCATGACCAACTCTTACGCTCGCTCACACACAATGTACAGCTATAGCTAGGGAATAGTGCAACGCGCATTCAAATGAACTTTATAATCATATAACTGTTCTACACTTATACAATACATAGATTATGTGTGATCACATAATGCACTTACGATTTTCTTTCAATTTTATGCTGCACACTTAATGTTTTCTCACATCAATTTTGCGCGCAAAAACACTATGAAAACGGTTAATTTTGATTTGTTTTAGATGCTGCATTGCTGGTCTTTGACCAGCATCGTAACCACCGCCGTTGAGAACGTTTTTTTTTTTAATTTAATGGTTGCCCGACGCAAGGGTTGTTCTGTTTGTAAACAATTTGTTTTAAGGACAACGTTGCACTCGGCGCGTTAATTTTTTTGTTGGTCAAATACAATATTTCGATGATTGTTTATTTCAGTTGTTGTTGGCTTTGGATGCGTTGCGGTCCGCGCTTGTACACCGCCGTTTGATCCGTCCCCGAAAGCAGCGTTATTTTTTTTTTTTGTTGGACTCGAGTCGCGCATTCTAGAGATGTTCACGATATACCGATAGATATCGATAAGCGAACAAGCAACGCTACGCATGATCAGCTGCTTCTGCAATTGCTATTTTACAGCATAAAATACTAAAACGATGCTTTGTTTATGAGGTAATGTATCGATACCAAAGGCAGCCGTTAACAGCTTCATAAATTCAAATAAAGATATTCCTATTATAGTTGTCTCTTAAACTCATTCACCTGTTCGTCGGCCGACAAATTAAACTAGTTAGTTAGTTAGCACTCCAGATCTAGTCTCGAATATTTCTAATACGCATCAGTTAGTTACCAATCAATTTGTCATGATACTTGTGAATGAGCTGTACGATTTATATATATACTCTGATCAGCATTCAATATAGATTGATTCAAATGAAAAGCTAGGCCGATCTAGCCATTCTAGACTGTCTAAAATACAATAAATGAAATTTAAAGTCAAGCCGATATTATATTTACATTTATTAGCAGTCTTAACAACATTTGAATATATTGCCTTCGAGCAAATGGCCTTCATTTCAGCAGGACGAACAGAGAGGAACTGACGCCAAATATTGATTTGATTCCCATTGTTAGTCTTGGACGTCACAAGAAGTTATTGTTTATATTGCGCCATAATTAGAATAATGAGGCCAAGATATATATGAATGAGGTAAGTCGAGCATATTGCTTAGCTGTTGCGTAGGTGAGATGAGGCCGTCCGTTGGCTATGGCTGCCGCAGGACAAAGCTAGGCACAATTTTTGCCGTCAATATCCAGTTATCGGTGTTATCCTGTGCAAGGCACACACACGATGAACATTACAAATCTGCTTCACTTCGAGTCGATGGAGTACAAGGGCGCTCAGACGCAGGCGGCGTCCATCAATCAGTTTGTGGCCAGCGCCTTGCGTGTCCTCATCGAAGACTTCTATCAACGCGTCGCTCCATCCTTTATGCTAATCATCTCGTGCCGTCGTCCCAGTCCAATGAACTTCTATCGCAACATAATGCAGCTGCTCTACGAGAGCGTGGACACCATGATTCTGCAGCTGATCCACTACAATTACACCCAACCGCAGAGGATTTCTGGTCCACGTTTGCACAATCTGCTACTAGTCGATTCGCTTCAAGCATTGCTGTACGTGAGGAGTTGTGTGAAGAGATCTGAAAAAAATAGAGCAAATTCTATATAAAGATAATTTCGAGTATAACGAATACAAATATATACTAAATGATAGTTGACCTCTGGCATATAGTCAGCTCTTATCCAGAGAGAGAAATATTGGATCTCGTAAATGCTATATATCCTACCACATGCTTTGCATTTAATTGGTTTATTTATATTCAGAGAGTCCGGACTTGTGGAGACAGATCTGAAAAGACAAATAAAGACAGTTTCTCGTATAACGAATGCGGGTATACAGATATAGGTTATATAATAGATTACCTCTGGCATGTCCTTAGTTGTTATCGATTCTGTTTACATTTAGATCCAGATGGAGATGTATTTAGATGATATGATGGGTAGACTATATGGAATATGAACTGTGACAAATAGACAGTTCTCCATATATAAATATATAGAATCTTGTATATATAATATACCTGGGAAGTTAGTTCCAGATAGAACTACATCAGATGATATCTCATATATAGTATACCCTTCCACAGTCCTTCCTTTAGTTGGTCTCTATAGATAATAGAGAATATATATACATATAAGTAAAATCTATGCATTTTGTTTCTCCCTATGCTAGAGACATTGAGATACATACATATACTGGCCAGCACGATGGCAACGAGTATTACTTCATATTTCTGCAGCAGCGCGATGTCCTGATCCCGGTGGAGATGCAGGGCGTGTTTGAGTATTGCTGGCGGCATCAGCTGCTCAACTGCAATGTGATGACCCAGAGCTCGAGCGGGCAAGTGCTGATGTATACCTATTTCCCGTATGCGGCGACGCACTGTGACGCCGTGCTGAGTCGACAGATCAATCGGTTTATGGGCGTGGCTTGGCAGGAACCCGTCTACTATCCGGCCAAGCTGAACAATCTGCACGGCTGTCCGCTGAGGGTGCTGCTACGCCCTGTGCTGCCCTTTTTTAGCGTGAACGTTGAGGAGCCGGGACTGGAGGATCGACTGTTGCAGGAGCTGTCCAGACGCATGAACTTCGTGGTGCAGCCGGTGGCTGAGCACAATCAGGGTGTGCCCTGGACAGAGCAGGAAGTATTGCAACTGGTGGGTAACTGACATACCTTTGTGTTCGATTAGCTAAGCATGCTCCATTCAAATCCTCTACAGCTGCAGCAGCAACGTGCTCACCTGGCCATTGGATACATACGCAAGCGTGTGGAACACGCCGCCAATGCAACCGCTGTCTTTCCGCACTTCTCCAACCGCCTGGTCGGCTGTTTGCTAATGAATGCCTACAATCTGACCAGCTTCGAGATACTGGGATTTCCCTTCCAGACGCACGCCTGGCTGGCCGTGGTGAGCAGCTTCCTGGGCGTGAGCTGCCTGATGGTGTGCTCGCGCCGTCGCATTGGCCGGGCCACGTTGCTGCTCTCCGTGGTGGCCATTGCCTGGGGGCAGCCCAGCGTTGCTTCTGCCTGGCGACCTGCCCATCATCAGGTGATCTACATAAGTTGGCTGTGCTTCACGCTGCTCGTGCGCGCCATGTACCTGGCCCTATTCTACTATATGTTGCGCCAGCACGTTCATCAGCGTTTGCCGCGCAATCTTCTCGAGCTGATCGAGGGCAGCTATGTGGCTGTGATGAATCGCATAACGGCCCATGACGTGGCCGAGGTGAGTAGCCTGCAGGGGTTCGTGATTGACAGGCGTGCCGTGATCCTGGCCAGCGAAGTAGAGCGTGATGTGTTGGAGCAGATCGATCTGCGCCCGCATCGCTGCATCTTTGGCATCCTTTCCAGACAGACGCTGCTATACGAGGTGGAGCACGCCCACAAGCCGGGCGCCTATTACATGCTGCCACAGCACGTGCTGGAGCAGCAGCTAGCCATTTACTTGCAGAAGCATTCGCATCTGGTGCAGCGACTCGACGAGCTTGTCATGGCCATCCAATCGGTGGGCTTGATCAACTACTGGGCCGAGCAGCTGGGCAGCGAGCGCTACTTTCGCAGCACTTACATGTACCGGGACAAGCGGCTGCGTCAGCCCGATCTTTGGGCCATCTATGCCATTGTGGGCGTGCACTATGTTCTCGCAACGATCGTGTTCTTCTGGGAACTGATCTCGGTGCGCTGGCATCACATTAACTAGCTAAATTGCTTACAAACTTACAAATATCGTAAAAGCAATTCAAATGCAGTCAAAAGAATAGCAAATAAAGCAAACGACAAAAAATTTGCCTTTTACAGCACTGAGCGCAACTTCGATATCGATAACATTTTAAAGGAAACACAAAACGATTAAGCTCCTGCAATTACAATTAGAATTCACTTTTGAAAATTCGAAGTCCATAACGAACATGAGTTGGCGAAATAAATTCGAATCATTTGATTTAAGGCAATTATTGTTTAAATTTATTACGCAAATCACAAAGTTTCACTTGAATTAAATGCTATACAAAAAATACACAAATAGATGAGTTTAAAACCGTTTTAAAAAATAGTCGATGATGTCTATAATTGTCATCTTCAATTTCAATAAATGCAATTCTGGCTTTAATCGTTCGACAGCTGCTGTTGTAGCTTTATAGCTTCTGCAGCAGAATGGAGGAGGCGCCGCCGCCACCATTGCAAATAGAGGCGCAGCCCAGCTCGCCGGCTTTCAGAGTGTGCGCCAGATGGGTGATCAGGCGAGCGCCGGACATGCCAATCGGATGTCCCAGAGAGACAGCGCCACCATGGACATTCACCTTGGCGGGATCCAGGTCCATTTTGCGCATGTTGGCCACGACGACCAGGGAGAAGGCCTCGTTGATTTCCCACATAGCAACGTCTTCTTTGCGAACGCCCGCACGTTCCAGCAGTTTGGGTACAGCGAATGCCGGTGCAATGGGGAAGTCAATGGGATCTGTTTCGGCATCCTGGAAGGAGACAATGCGCGCCAATGGTTTTACACCGGCACGCTTTGCAGCTTCGGCGCTCATTAGGACAACGGCGGCACCGCCATCATTCAACGTGGAAGCATTGCCAGCGGTAACGGTTCCGTTCTCGCGCTGGAACACAGTGGACAGCTGGCCAAACTTATCAAAGTTGACGCGCTTGAATTCCTCATCCTCGGTGATTATCTGCTCAGGCTTACGCTTTTGCTGAATCTTAACGGGTGCAATCTCATCGACAAAGATTTTGTCGCTCCAGGCCTTGGCCGATCGCTTGTACGATTCGATGGCAAAATCATCCTGCTCCTTGCGGCTGATCTGCATCTTCTTGGCCGTGTTTTCGGCGCAGTTGCCCATGTGGAACTTGTTGTAAACATCCCAGAGGCCGTCGAAGACAATACCATCGGTCAGATTGACGCCCCCATAGGGTGTGGCGCCACGTTTCAAATAGTAGGGCACATTCGACATGGACTCCATGCCGCCGGCCACTACAACATCGGCCTGGCCGAGCATCAGCGACTGGGCGCCCAGCATTACAGCCTTCATCCCCGAGGAGCAGACCTTGTTCACCGTGGTGCAGCACACATTCGTGGGCAATCCGGCAAAGATGGCCGCCTGACGGGCTGGCGCCTGGCCGAGACCCGCTGACACCACATTGCCCATGATCACCTCGTTAACATCGGTTTTGGCAATGCCTGCACGCTGGATGGCCGCCTCGATGGCGGTGGCCCCGAGCTGTGTGGCCGACAGTGGTGCAAGCTGGCTCTGGAAGCTGCCGATGGGTGTGCGAGCTGCAGAGACAACAACAACATCGTTGATCTTGGAGCTGTAGCGACGCGCCTGGGCGCTCAAATGGCGGCTGGTGGCTTGCAACATGGCACTGATAGCGAAGCTTTATATAATGATCTGTGGAATATTACCCGGACCTGATCACGCTTTTAAATAATAATGAGTGAGAATCAGAACCTGTTGCTCTTTAACCGCTTGCGTAACACAACAGCTGTTGCTGATGGTGTTGGAAAGTGACGTGAAGTTTTATTTAAAGCTTTTTTTTTCTTGTATTAACTATTTTTAGTATTTTTAATGCTTGTCCTGATTATAAAAGGGAATAATGCACTTCCAATAAATAAACAATAAAGGAACAGATTATTATTTTTTTATTTTTCCAAATTTAATTTCATGAAACTGCAAATATAGATAGATATTGTGCGCTATAATTAAGTGTAACTCGTGTTTACAGTCATCTCATTGTATTAATTGCTCTTAATTCAAATATATGTATGTATATAGTGGCTTGTTTAAAAGAGTATTCAACAATTTATACCGCGCAGTATTATTTTGGTATTTGGGCATTTGCACGCTGGCGGTCACACACTTCTTGTAACTGCAAAACAATAACAAATCAGAGGGCAGACAAGCATTACTTTACCGCCTGCCGCCTGCCGCCTGCCGCCAACCGCTCGCCCGTTCGTCTGCCGCGCGCAACAAACCAACAACAAGCACTTGCCCGCAAATCCCTGGTTCTGGTTCTGATTTTGGCTCCGTTACAGCTGCCAATTATCGCTGCATCCAGCCATCGCGTCGTCTTGTCTTGGCCCTGTACTCGACCAGTCTGCTGCGAGTGTGTATGTGCGCGCGTGTGTATGTGGGTTTGTTTGTGTGCTTGTGCAGAACGCCGTTTATTCATTTTTTTTCTAACGTTGCGCGCATGTGAATCTATAAATTCTTTTTAAATTATTTATGTGCAACTAAAAACATCAGCAACAATATGACGAAGCATGTGCATAGCATGGATATTATTTATTTGTAGTAACAAAAAGCATAACATCAACTGAAGCGCAACCGAAGAGTCGGTCAGAGAGACAGACAGACGGACGAACGGACAGACGGACGGACTGACGACGGATGGATAGCGAAAATTGGTGCAGCGTGAAAGCAGTGAGAGACAATGAATAATTAATGCAACCATTGCGCCAGATTGTGACTAACTATTAGAAACAAGTTATAGTTCAAATTCAAATCGATACTCGGTGTAAAGGCGCTTATCACGCAACAGCAGCAAAAAAAAGTATTACATACCAATACACAAGCAAACGTCTCACACGCACGGACGCTGGCACGCACGCACGCATTGTTGCGCCCACTTCAAAACAGAAGAGAGCGAGAGAGAACTAGAGCTAAGGAGCAAGCCGCGTAGCGTCATCAACAGCAACTAAAACTAACTGCAGTGCAAGACTGAGAGTGAACGAGTGAGAGAGAGAGAGAGAGATTTAACTTAAAGCTTCATTCACAGCTCAAGCTCAACCACAGCAGCCGCAGCCGCAGCAGCAGCAGCAGCAGCAGCAGCAGCAGCAGCAAAAAAGAGAAAAACAAAAAAACAAAACAAAGATATAATCATGGTAAGTCCGCAGCTGACGTCGCCGCGCGCGCCTTTTTGGACTAGCACCAAATGCGGCAACAACAACAACAACAACAACAACAGCAGCAGCAGCAACAACACCCACACACAAACACAGCTGCCGTTGGCGGCGCAGCCTCGCTTTGAGCGATTTAAAAAAAAAAACCAAACATAAAATCCGTTTTCAGTTAACGCGCTGATTTCTTGGCCAACGGTTTTTAATTTCTAACTTGAAGCGCTATATTATTTGCATTGTTGTTGCTGCTGCTGTTACTGTTGTTAAGGTACATACATATACTATATTATAACCTACTTAAGCAGCTAATTGATTACTCACCACAGCTGCTCTAGCTCACTAGCTCACCCAATCTCTCCTCTGCCAGTGTTGTGTTATCTATGGGAAAAAATTTAGTGCATTTAATCAGGGTGCCTTCGCCTGATAATTAATTTAGTATTTTCTTTCTATTTTTATGACTGTGACCCATTTCGATTATTACATTAATTACTTACATGTATGTGTGTGTGTGTGTGTATATGTATATGTGTGTATGTGCTATTCCCCTACTGCCTACTGCCATATTATTGTTTTATTTGAGAAAGGTTCAAGTAAATCAAATGTTGCCTAAGCTTTGTGTATATGTATGTGATACACACATACACATATACACATGTACATATGTATGTATGCTTGTGTGCAATTGTTATTTCCATGTAGAGCATCTAAATGCAGAGTGTGACCCATCCTCATAGAATTTGTGAATCAACAAGCAATTCGACGGAAAAATTCGCAATAAATTTTTAATTTGCGCTTAATTTTATTTTCTGTATATATTTGTATTTGCATATACAATTATACATAGATATATCGTTTTCTGTTTCTTCTCTTATAAATATGATGAAAGTAATTTTTTTTGTTTATTTAGATATTGAAATTTCATATTTGATTTCTGTTTCTTCTCTTAAAAATATTGGTAAAACATGCCTTTGTTATTTTATACAATTTTCTAATTTCAATATATGTTTTTTATTCCATATTTTAATATAATATTAAAGTTGTTCTTTGCCTACATATTTATAGAATTCATAAAAATTTGAATATACATATTTATTATATATATATATATATTAAATAAATAATATATATATATATATATATATATATATATATATATATATTATTAATAACTCTTTGCTTGACCTTTTTATTTTAACTATATCCCATGTCTACTGCACTTGTTTAAGCTCTAAAACCTGTTGTTTCTTAGCTTTTGAGCGTAGGAAGAACAAGTGGGAAGAAATAAGTTCCTAACAGGAAATACTTTTTTTAATATTGAAAGTTAAATACAAATTTAAAAATTATTAATAATAAATAAATAAATATACGCATTTTATTAGCCTGCAAATAAAAAATCTGTTATTTATCGATAACATTTAAGTTAGCTAAAGGAAACTCTTGAGCTAGCATGAAAATAAGGAAAACTTAATTTTAATTTCCGCAGTTCTATAAAGCTTTATCTGTAAGCTTTTAGAACTATAGTTATTTATGTATGAACTATAGTTATTTTGTGAGCATAAAGAAACTTAGTTTATATATTATTAAACATCTGTAGCATATGTACATTGCATATGCTTAATTTGAATTTTGGAGTATTTTTTCGTATATTTAATTATAATTGTTTATATAGCTAGCGTCGTATTTGTTGTTGCCCCCATTTATGTAAATTTATTATTAGTGTACTTTATATATTTGTAATATATTTGTAATAATCAGTCGCATGACTTCCTCGAGAAACTTATCTAATACCAATATATTCAGCGAAAGAAAATTTTTAGTTAAGCAAATATTTCAGAAAATGCTCTGCAGTTCGCAGGCATTGAAATCTCACAAAGTTTAAAAGCAGCTCTCGTTATACTTATTATTTCACTCTTCATCGTTCGCCAGCTAGACATTCTTCACTTCCTTCGCCTCTCTCTCTCTCTCTCTCTCTCTTTCTCTCTCTCTTTGTCACTCTCTATCTCTCTCTCTCTCTTTCTCTCTCTCTTTGTCACTCTCTATCTCTCTCTCTAGAACAATCAGTATCTCATTTGTTTTTATTTATTTTTATTTATTTTTTATTGTTCTCTTTTCTTCATTTGCTAATTCTCTCACAGAGCTCACCGATCGTAACGCGACGAGGCGCACAACAGGCCAAAATACAAACACGCGCTATGGTCAAGTCGAAGTCGGCGTCAACGACGACGTCAATAGGGTCGGCGACAACCGCAAACGCAACGGCGGGCCCGAACGCCAATGCCAGTGCCGGCAGCTGTGGGCCGCGCAAAACGAGTCCAGCGCTCCAGGAGGCAAAACGTCGCGCGCGGAACATGTTGAAATCACAGAGCAACGGCGTAGGTGCCCAGGTGGAGCCAGTTATCGATATCTTTCAGAATGTAAGTATATATGTATTCAAATATACATAGAATAGTGTAGCTCATGGCTATGTACTGATTGGTTGACTATAAAAATCAATTACTTACTAATTGACTACCTAATCAGGGACTTAGTTAGTTAGACCAAGTAATAGTTACCGATAACTTGGATTAGTTGAGAGCTGCAGCTAATTACCGATGTATCCGCAGCTTTTTATCAATAACTTTTAAAACTAGAGAGCTTTTTATCAATATGTTTTTTAACTATAAAGCCTAGAGCTAGTTATCGATATTTTATGTAACTAAAGAGCTAGAGCTAGTTACATAGACATCCTTCACAACACAAGAACAACTTTTTCTTGATTGTTCCTTAAGTGGAGAGCTAGAGCTCGAAGTATTGATTGATATCTTTTATAAGCGGAGATCTAGTTATCGATCACTATTTGTCAGTTAGATCATCGATCAATTTTACATCTAGTTACATAGCTAGTTATCAAAAGCTTTTCTAACTAGAAGATTTTTATTGATATCTTTGAAAACTGGAGAGTTAAAAGTAATTATCGATATTTTTCACGTTGTTAATATATGATAGATATCGAGTTATTGTTGAAAACTTTTATGCTGAATTATTGATAACAGTTGCTTAAATTATTAGAATAAATTAGCAGTTAGTTATCGATAACTCTTAGATATCGGTTATCGATCTGCTAAAGAAAATAATTTGCATTGATTGACTGTACAATTATGCGAGTAACTGAATGATTGATGGTCACTGCTATTGAGCTTCAGGATAGTTATCGATAACTAGTTGATATTCGAAAATGATTTGCCTTCATTGACCGACTGTTTGATTGATGATTGACTGATGTACATATAGCGCAATGCTGATTTCATCTCTTCGCGTTATATTTATATATATATTAACGTATATATCTAACTGATCAGTAATTGAACATATCTATATATAATTCCCTAACAGGCTCTCAAAGCTAAGACTATATATCGTGGACCCACAGCGCTCATCTATGATGAGTCCATGAGCGAGCATTGTTGCCTATGGGACACCACACATCAGGAGCGACCGGAACGCTTTACGCGTACCTTGGAACGGTAAGAGCATCCATATTTTATATATATATATACAATGATGTACTATCTATATACATATATATATATCTGTAGCTGCCGCGAGCTGAACCTTGTGGAGCGCTGCCTGCAGCTGAAGAGTCGTCTGGCCACTAAAGGTGAAATCCTGAAGCTACATTCATTGGAGCATTACGAGCGACTAGAGCAGACGTCAGGCGTGCTCAACGAAGAGGCTATGGAGGAACTGTGCTCGCACTACGACGCCATTTACATACATCCGGTATGGGGCACAACAGCAACCATAACAAAGATCTATTTATGCATAAGAAAAATCACTTTATTCATTAGACAACTGTATTTAATTGGAGAATGGTTCTCAATGTCATTGTAATCGAAAGCTATCCAAGCGTTTCAGATTCTCAGGCATTTCTAATGAGATTAGATTGCACGGCATAATATAGGAATATATAGTATAGAGATTACAATTTAGAGCCAAGCACTTGCTCGTCAAATGCAAATGCAAATGTTTGTCAAGTCGTTCTGCCTTATCAGCAATGAGATTATTATTTATAGAGTGTAAGAAGCTTCATCTATTTAGATATTCCAATGTAGTTTTCCATTTCTCTAAGTATTTCAAGAATTCTGGATGAATTGTAGTACCAAATGCTAATCAACTCTGCGATTAGCTTTAGGTTTATATATATATATACAATAATGATTTTATAGACGCTCTATTGAATTGTAATCCTTTATACTCATCCCTCTGCTCTCCAACTCTTTTGCAGTCCACGTTCAAGCTGTCGCTATTGGCCACTGGCTCGACCATTGAGCTGATCGATTATGTGCTACAGGGGAAGGCACAGAATGGCATGGCCATTATACGACCGCCCGGCCATCATGCCATGAAGGCTGAATTCAATGGGTATTGCTACTTCAACAATGTCGCCTTAGCGGCACAGCATGCCCTCGATAAGTATCAGCTGCAGCGCATCCTGATTATCGACTACGATGTGCACCATGGCCAGGGCACACAGCGTTTCTTCTACAATGATTCCAGGTAAGCAGGAAATGGATAGATAGCGTAATAATAATAATAATAATCTCCTTTGTAGGGTTTTATATTTCTCCATACATCGCTATGAGCACGGCAGCTTTTGGCCAAATCTGCAGGAGTCGGACTATCATGCCATTGGCTCCGGCCTTGGCACTGGCTACAATTTTAATGTGCCGCTGAATGCCAAGGGCATGGGCAACGGCGACTATTTGGCCATCTTTCAGCAGCTGCTGCTGCCGGTGACGTTGGAATTTCAGCCAGAGCTGATCATTGTCTCCGCTGGCTATGATGCCGCCTTGGGCTGCCCCGAAGGAGAAATGGAGGTGACGCCTGCCTGCTATCCGCATTTGCTCAATCCGCTGCTGCATTTGGCCAATTGCCGTGTGGCTGTCGTCCTGGAGGGTGGCTACTGTGTCGAGTCGCTATCCGAGGGCGCCGCCTTGACGCTGCGTGCGCTGCTCGGTGATCCGTGTCCTCCGCTCGTAGAGCGATTGGAACTGCCCAGCATGGAGCTACGTGAAGCACTGCTCAACTGCATCTATGTGCATCGTCCATATTGGCGTTGCCTGCAGCTGCAGCAGACCTACACTCCGGCTGATCTGGAATCGAGCAGCGGAAAGTCAGAATCCGCTAAGCTACATCGCGTAAAGCGCATTTGGCTGGGCGGTCCGCCTCCGGAGCCAGATCAACGTTATCCGACACGCGGCACCTCCGCTCAGTTGCCTGACGACGTTGTCGCGCGTAACGCCTCCCGCTTGTCTCTGCTGCGCGCCGAGACGCAACTGTCCGTGCCAGCGATACGGGTCTGCTATGCCTACGATTCTCAAATGCTGCAGCACTTCAACTTGCACGATGCCACGCATCCGGAACAACCGATGCGCATCCGGCAAATCCATCAGATGCACGAGGACTACCAGCTGCTGGAGCGCATGCATCAGCTGTCGGCACGGGCTGCCACCACGGATGAGGTGTGTCTGGCCCATACGCGCGCCCACGTCAACTCCGTGCGTCGCCTGCTGGGACGCAGCGCTGATGAGCTTCAGCAAGTGGGCGCCAGCTACAATTCGGTGTACCTGCATCCGCGCACCTTCGAAGCCGCTACCCTCGCCTCCGGCTCGGTGCTGCAGGCTGTCGACAGCGTCCTGCGCGGCCAATCGCGCAGCGGCATTTGCAATGTTCGGCCACCCGGCCATCACGCCGAGCCGGATCAGCCGCACGGCTTCTGCATATTCAACAACATAGCCATTGCTGCCCAGTATGCCATACGGGAATTTGGCCTGGAGCGCATTCTGATTGTGGACTGGGATGTGCACCATGGCAATGGCACACAGCACATCTTCGAGTCGAATCCCAAAGTGCTCTATATGAGCATCCATCGCTATGAGCACGGCGCCTTCTTTCCCAAGGGCCCGGCGGGCAACTACGACATGGTGGGCAAGAATGCGGGGCGTGGCTTCAATGTGAACATACCCTGGAATAAGGTGAGTGGGCAGCCTTGGCTAATATCTGGCTTTGTCCAGTAATAAACTCCTTTTCTACTTTTGTAGAAGGGCATGGGAGATCTGGAGTACGCGCTAGCCTTCCAGCAGCTCATCCTGCCCATTGCCTACGAGTTCAATCCGCAACTGGTGCTCGTCTCGGCCGGCTTCGATGCGGCCATTGGTGATCCGTTGGGTGGCTGCAAGGTAACGCCCGAGGGCTACGGTCTCTTCACCCATTGGCTATCTGCCTTAGCCGGTGGCCGCATCATCGTCTGCCTGGAGGGTGGCTACAATGTCAATTCCATATCGTATGCCATGACCATGTGCACCAAGACACTGCTGGGCGATCCGGTGCCAACGCCGCAGTTCATCCCAGCTAACCAGCGATCGGCGACGGTGGCCTTCCAGAGCTGCGTGGAAACGCTGCAGCTGTGCGTGGAGCAACAGCGTCAGCATTGGAAGTGCTTGGTCTTCGGCTGCAAGCTGCCGCAGTGTGTGCTGGGCGAGAATAATAACGAGGATTTTCTTGCTGCTACAATGAGTCAGTTAAACATCTCAAATGACAATGCATTGGGCGCAGTAGGCGGCGATGCCAACCAACAGCCCGATCCCGGCCAGGAGCGGCCCAGTGGCAGCAAGCCCAAAGTCAAGGTAAAAACGCTCACCGAGTTTATGGCCGAGCACAAGGAGGTACGAGTCACAAGTCGGGCAACACTTGCTCCGCGTACACCCCCAACAACTCGATAACATAACTAATCTCTTGTCTCTCTCTCTCTCTCTTTCTCTCTATCTCGTACTCTGCCGTCTCTCGATCCGTTGCTCTTGCCAGGCGCTCGAGCAACAGGATATGTTTGCCATTTATCCGCTCAAAAGCTGTCCACACTTGAGCCAATTGCGCCCGGAGCAGGCGCCCAAATGTAAGCGAAAAGAGGACAACAACAATCACAATATGCAATTATCTCTGTCTCTGTCTTGCGTTCTATTTGTTGTTCGTGTTTATGCTGCCATTTTTCTCGCTCTGTCTCTCTCCCTCTCTTTCTGTCTTGCTCTATCTTTTTTGTGACTTTTTGCTTGTGTGTTGCTTTTTTCTTTTTTTTGAATGCTTTTTGGTTTGCTCTTTCTTATTTTGTCAAGTGTTATAACAGTTGTCGGAATGTACAGCTACTGCTTACCGCAGTACAACAGCAATATTATGGTCGCTGCAATGGAATTTGCATGCTTGTATAACAGTTGCGAATAGCAGAAAAATTTGTATACAACAGTTGTAAAACATATGTATAATGGAAGACGCTGCAATAGAATTTGCATGTCTGTATAACAGTTGCGAATAGCAGCCCATTTTGACAAGCAAAAATAATTGTATATAACAGTTTGTATTCTGAAGTACAGGGATAACGCTGTATTTTCTATTAAATGTACAGCTGTTATATAACAACAGTGTGACATTTGTATAACAGTGTATCCATATTTGGTGTATATGCAATGCTGTCGAGTAATTGTATTGCAAAGCATCTGATATAACACTTGTATTACAGATACTTGGCGTTTTTTTTTCTGCTTTGCTTTGCTTTGCTTTGCTTTGCTTTCTTTTCAGCGTAAATAATTTTTGTTTTCTCTTTTGTGACTTTTACTGTTAAACGCTGGTGTTTTGTGTTAGCCATTGGCTTTGAAATTTAGCGTGCTTTGCGCCCGTAATTGATCAATCCAGATATTAATCGATGCCTTCTCTTGCTCTCCTCTCCCGCTGCAGCAATAAACACAAGCAGCGCATGCGGCGACTGCGGCTCAACGGTGGAGAATTGGCTATGCCTGAGCTGTCAGCGCATCGGTTGCGGTCGCTACGTCAATGAGCACATGGAGCAGCATTGCCGGCACGCCCAGCATCCGCTGGTGCTGAGCTTCAGCGATTTGTCCGTGTGGTGTTACGAGTGCAACAACTATATCGACCATCCGCTGCTTTATGTCTATCAGAATCTGGCGCACGTGGACAAGTTTCAGGAGGCGATGCCCTGGACGCATAGCTGCGAGCAGCGCACCGACGGCTGCTATCCGATCCATGTGAATGCCAGTGACAGCAACAGGAAGAACAACAACCACAATAAGGATGACAGCGGCTGCAGTTCCAAAATCGATGGCGACAATTGCAGTGGCGACAGCGGCGACAGTGGCAGTGACGGCATCAACTACTATATTCAGTTGGAGCGGGATAACTGACATTTGGTGGTGCGTGTGCTGGATGCCATCACGGATTACATGTGCACGCTCTGTCCGCCACTGCGACACGTCTTGCAGCTGTTCCTCGAGCACATGTGGCCGCTGCTGGAGCGCATTTACCTCAAGCTGATCCAATACTTTCTCAACCAATGAGGCAGCCGTCAACAGCAACAACTAGAAGAAGAAGAAGAAGAAGAAGCAGTAGCTCGCATTATGTAGCCTGTAGTCCGCATCCAGTTCAAAGTACCTTGAATTACGCCACTGATGCTGAGAGTCGCTAACCCCCCACCCGCTCGTCCTCTCCTCCTTCCACAAATTGTTCGTTGGAATTAAATTAATTGTTGTATCCTTGAGGTTGAGGCAGTGGCACGGCCATTGGCTGTTAGCCCTTCGGTCTACCTTCATACCTCCGCCCATTCCTACCTTCACCAACCCCCCTTCCACCTCCCCAACTTTCTACCTGACTTATTGCTTATAGAGATTGTTGAAAATATATAAAGAACTACAAATACAAATTACAAATAGGAAAACCAAAAAAAAACAAAAAAAAAAAAAAAAAGTATGAAAATATAAAAATATAAAAAGAAAACAAAAATGTTATCACTAATCATTAATTAATCATGTACGAAGTAATAAAACCAGCAAACGACAAGCAATTTTTTGGCACTAACAAAAATCGTTTTTTATTGTCAATTCAATAGAAGATTTACATACTATAATAAAGTTAGCATATAAAGCTCTTCGACAGTTAAATTCAAGTAGGCGCGAGGTGAAATATATTTTGTTTTTAAATTAAATTATATTTGATGTTTACATGTTTGTTGGATGGAATGGATATTGGATAGAAGCATGACTTAAATATATATTTTGATTGTTTTTGATTATACATCATGGCTGCATCTACACGTATATGCGTTTGATGGAGCGACGTGTAGCTAGCTGGCCGTAACAAATGGGACATTTATGTGTAGTTCGTGCCTCGGAGAGGATGCAATCGTAGCAAAATACGTGGCCGCATGATGTTGTTGCCGGCTGACGCTCCGTCACGTACTCCAGGCATATTGGACATTCATATGCTCTGACTATGCGCTCCATAAAGTTGGCATATGGGAAGTTACGAGGTAACCCTTTGATTGTAAAGCTTCCTTGACGCTCTGGGGCAGCGCTATTGATCTCCATTGCGGCTGCATCTGCTGGAACGCCATTGATTTCCGGTGCGACAGCAAATACTGAAGCGCCATTGATCTCCATTGCGGCTGCAAATACTGGAGTAGCAATGATCTGCGGTGCGACAGAAAAAACTGAAGCGCCATTGATCTGCAGTGTGGCAGCAAATACTGGAGCAGTAATGATCTCCGTTACGACTGCACCTGCCGGAGCGGGTGGTAGAGTTGGAGCTGGTGCTGGGACCGAATCTGGCACCGGCAACGGAACTGGATCTGGGGCTAGAGCCGGTGCTGGACCCGCATCTGGTACAGACACACGAATTGGTTCTGGCCCTGGAGTAGGCTCGTCGTCTATCAGATTAATTGACGCAACCAACGGATAGTCTACAGACTTTGTGTATAACAGGTCCACAATCAATGTCGGTGTGCCGTCGCCGGTAATATCAATAATCACTGGATACTTATGCTTGGTGTTCAGTGATGAAAAATTCATTTCTGTCAAAGCATGAACAAACGTTTTTTTTTTTTTCTTTAAAGATCAGGATAAGTAATGCAAACTTATTAATTGGCTATATTCAAATTGCAATTAAGTTTGAATACTTTAAGGTTTTATTTCGTTTTGCTGCGGAGTTTCCTTGAGCAATGATTTGACAGAACATTTTCTTTTGACAGTTGCAACGACAGACGGCTCTAGAACGTTACTTTGGGCAGCAGTATAGTATTGCCAAGCTGCATACCAATGTAAATCAAAATGGCTGTAAATATGGAGCTGTAGAGATGCGCAGTTTTCAAATTTTGCAATTTGTATACAGAAGAACTTGAGCAATAATTACAATAATTAATAGCAATTACTTGTTGAAAATGTTTCCGCTTTCCGTATTTGTCTTATTTGCCGTTCCTTTTGGGCTATTTGTTGCACTTCGGCGCCTTCTCCAGCACTTATTTGCGGTTGTTAACTCAAGCAACTGCACAGTCTGACACAAGCGCGTGTCGTGCAAAGAACCGTTATTTTATTATACTCACCACACTTAAAGTCCTCGTATTGCGCATATATTCATCGGCTGTCTCAGCTCAGTCCGTGCGTGTGTGGGTGGTAAGTTTGGGATATTCACCACAGCACCATCTTTTTCTTTTTAGCTTGTGCGTAGTGCAAAATAACGTCGCTTTTCACTTGCCACGCAAGTGTGGCTTGTGTGCACGTAGCACAGTAATCTCCATGCATGGCTCGTGCCATCACTGTCGTGTGGGCAACGTGCGCACATATGTAGAACTGAATGCCGGCCGGCATTCGCATTTGTTGTTAGATCTGTGGAGCGATTGGTCAAAGGCGATGCGAAAGCCAAATAACAAGGTTCATTTGCTATATAAATGTCAAGCGGAGCTGGGCGAGTACTATTTCCAGCCGCACAATGGTTTTATGCACTGCTCGCAGTGCAATATACTTGACTGCTGAAAAATAATACAATATATATATATATATATATATCTATATATTTTTTCTTAAGAATCGGCGTGCGCAGCTAGTGCAGCATTTATACTTTGCACTGCACTTGGGCACTAGTGGCAAGAAAAAGCAACAGCAGACGAAGAGAGACGCCCCATTGAGAACATCGACGCCAATAAATGACGAATCGGAGAACTGCATGGATGTTGGAGACACAGAGGACATCGTAGACAAGGAGATTGGCGGTTTTCGAACTAATAGGTTCTTTGATGTTGAATTGATTACAGCTTTGAATGCAGCCAAAATTCCGCTTTCTGCGATAAACAATGGACAGTTTCGTAAATTTCTGAATAAATATACACGCCAGCCCGTACCTGACGAGAGCTTTGTGCGCTGGCGCTATAATGTTTAATGTTTGCTTTGGTTATTGTATTTATTTGTATGCAAAAGAATTCAATTGAATATTAACAGCTTTTATATTGGCGCGAAGCAATAAACGCACTTTTGAGCCGTTTTAGACGCACATTTCAGCAGTTTTAGGCGCCCATTTGCGAGATGCCAAAATTAAGTGTTGATAAACGTGCAAGTGTTGAATAATTTTGACCGACAGCCGTTGAATAAAAATTTAGTTTGCATTTAAATTGTCAATCCACGTTCAATTTTTTAAATTTAAAAAAAAAAAATTTTTTTTTTATTTATCTATTATTATTTTTATTTATTTATTTATTTTTTATTATTTATTTATACATATGTTTTTATAAATACTCAATTAAAATAAGTATGCATGTATTGTTTGGCTTTTATGGTGCCTTTTTTGATCGCTTCGAAGCCGTCTGAGTAGGTGTTTGTATTGTACGCTTCGGTGCTTTAGCTGACGCGACTTTGGGCTTCGCCTTCGGCTGCTTCTGCTTCTTTCGTGTTTCTTGCTTTTTATGCTGCTGCTCCTTGTCACTATCAAAACTGGAAGTGTCGGTGTCGCTGTCGCTCGTATCGCATTGGAACACATCGTCTCCATTTTCATTCTGATTCCCATTCTCATTATCATTATCATTTTCATTCTCATTATCATCATATTCAATGGCGACATAACTACGAGGCTTTAGCGACTCCAATTCCTCAATGCGAGCAGCCAGTCGGGCTGCCTTCTGTTTCTCGACGGATATGTTTGGTTTGCTCTCCTTTGGCTTGTCAAACTGCGAGGTATCCAAGAGAGAAAGACAAGTCGGACGACAGCCAATGTTGGTGCTGGTGAGCAGCGAGAGGCTCATCTTATCCATATCGCAGTTCCAGACCTTGATGTCACCCGTGCTGTAAGGAATCGCTTTTAATTAATAAGCATAAATTGATGGTGACATATATGCAAATTACCTGGATATGGTGACCAGAACGTCATGCATGAAGGCAATTCCCTTAACGCGGTTGTCGTGCACTTTTATCAGCTTGGACTGTGGAGAGAGCAAACAGGATTCATAAATGTAAATTAGATGGAATCGAAGAAAGTTGAAACTTACAGCACGAGTTTCCTCTGTATCTATGGATATCCATGAGACGTTGCCATCCTCCAGACCCACAGCGCAGCTCTGCTCATTCAGCCAGGCGATACAGATGGGCTTCGATTTCAGCGGGATTTGATGTATCACGCTTGCCGACTCAATGCTCCAAATGTCCAAAGTGAGCGGTCCGGCGATGCTGAAGAGGTTGCCGTCCGGAGACCAGGTCAGGCAATCGGGAGCAATGCCCAATTCCCGCTTGCTCTTAAGATTTGTTCTGTATGCAATGCGGCCCTTAATCAAGTTCCAGGTGTTGAGCACTTGATCGGCACCCAAGGACAGGCTTATCCGGCTGCTCGGATGGCAGGCGATATTTGTGATCGCCCTGCCATTGTGGGGCTTGGCCCATTCGCCTTCTGTGGACCAGTTGGCTAGGCGAGTGGCAACCATACGTCCGTCAATGCCACCCGATAGCAAATGCGTTGAATCTGGCGAGAAGACCAGTGTGTTGATAATTCCCCTGTGCAGATTAAGGACATGGGCTTGCTTGCGTAGACGCATATCATAGATAAAGATGCGATCATCGATGCCTCCACTGGCTATCCAATGCTTATGCACGGCCAGCGACTTTATCGAGCCATCGTGAGATTTGTCCGCAAATGTTGCTTTCAGTTTGATATGCTTTTCCCCGCTTTTTTCGCATTTCTCGATTAGCTGATAGCCCAATAGATATTCGCTGTAGGTACCAACAATTATTTCAATAGATGGCAACATTATTTGCAAATATGTTCTTGAATTTTTTCCTGTCCTTTAGTTATTATTTTTTTTTTTAATTCTAACAGAGCATCCTAGTTGAATTATTTCGGCACTACACGTGCACGATCTGGCAAAACAAACGTCAACAGCTGAGAACGATAAAACCTATCGTTCCCAACGCGCAGGGCTACAAATATTACTTTTACATTTAAGAAATCTATATGCATAGTTGAAGGCCTTACATATATTTGTCATTGCTGTTACAGCCCTGGCCAGTTTACAATTCCATGCTTGCAGCCCTAGTATGCTTGCGTAGTTTTACTTCAAAAGCAATAGTTTTTGCAAAACAAGCTTCTAAATAATAATTATTGCTTCAATCTGCTTAAAAAATAGTTAACAGCTTAAGATTTATACTGCTGTGTTACAGAACAGTAGAACAAAGCGGTATATTGGTTACATATTTCAAAAAGTCTTGCAGCCCTAGTACGCTGCACTGCAGCCCTGACGGGCAAACGATTACAATTGTATATGCGGTATTTAAGTAATAAATTTTTTTATTTAAGAGATTCGTAGACAGAACGTCAAAGTCCTACGCGATTAGGAGACATACATTAGTTGTGAAATTTTCTCTGTCGCAGACTACTAATTTAGGTTAAGATAAAGGCTTTCATTCATTCAGTTAGTGCCACCGGCGTTTTATAGGACTCAGCAGAAGAAAAAGCGCGTCGTTGGCCATGTCAAAGAATTCTGGGTAAGTGTGCAAAATGCTAATGAAAACATCAATTAATCATATGTAAACAGGCGTGATCGAGATCGAGAGCGGGAGCGCGACAGGGACAGAGATAGGGACAGGGAGCGGGAGCGGGAACGTGACAAGCATTACGAAAGTCGGACCGGTCGTGGGGACTACGACAATGGGAAATCGTCACGAAACGGGGCCAGCCTCAGCAGTAGTTCGAGAGGTGGTCGGGAGGACCGTAAGCGAACCAAGGAGCCGAACAAGGAGAGTGAACGTGGTCTTGGTACACGTCGCGACGATAAGCGACGCAAGCGTTCCAGGTCCAAGGATTATGACAAGTGAGTATACGCAAAACACAATATACGAGCTTCTTCTAATGCTTTGCTTTGCAGACGCCAATTAGACCGTGAGCGTGATAAGGATAAGGAGAGGGAGCGAGACCGCGAACGCGAAAGGGATAGAGAACGAGACCGCCAGCGGGAACGGGATAAGGAGCGGGAACGGGAGCGCGAGCGTGAACGAGAGCGGGAGCGGGACAGGGAGCGTGAACGTGATCGCCAACGTGAAGTGGAGTCACGTCGCGCTGCCATGTCAACAGCTCCATTAGTCATACCCGTTGGCTCGTCAAGCAGCTCAACAGACAACGAGGAGGAGGAGGAAATTGATAAGGAGGAGCAACAGCGCCGCCTTGAACTAGAGATGATCAAGCGACGGGAACGCATCGAGCGTTGGCGTGCCGAGCGCAAACTGCGTGAACAGGAGGCGGTAAAACGGGATGTGAAGGTGACAGTAGCGCCACCAGTTACCAAATCGGCCAAGAAGTGGAGTCTCGAGGATGAATCCGAGGAAGATGACAGCAATCCAGCGCCCGTCATCGACGTGGACGTGGGTAAAAAGGAACCCGACTCGCCGCCATCCAAATTTCACAGCATTCGTAAGAATTTCGACGACGATCTGGTCGAGTCGAAGTTTGCGCCGCTAAAGCGGCCCACGTTCAGCAAGGTTCTAATGCTCACATCACCAGTTGCAACAGCAAAAACTACTACAAAAACTACAACAACAACAACTACAACAACAACTGAGTCACCCACAGTAGAAACACCAACAGCAAGTACAACAACAACTGATACTGTAGCCACAGAGGAACCAGCTGTAGAGGAGCCTGATGTGGAGCTAGTCAAGGTGGAAGAGCCGTCGGCTGAGGTTACTCCAGCACCTGAATCACCCAAGGTGGAGACGCCTGCGCCCATGGAGGTTGAGCCGGTTGCGGCAGCCCCGGAGCCCGAGGATGATGTAGATCCACTGGATGCATATATGCAGGAGGTGAATAGAGAAATGCGTCGAGTCAATCATTTCGTCAGTCCTGTCAAGTCGAAGGGCGTTGTCATCCTAACGGGCGTGGCCAAAAAGAAGACAGTGGCGGTAAAGAAGGGCGAACTAATTGAACAGAATATGGATAGCCTGGAGTACTCCAGCGAGGACGAACTGGAGGATATACGCGACACAGCTGTCAATCTGGCCATGAAGCATCGCAAGGAATTGGCCAAGATCGATCATTCCTCTGTCAGTTATGCGCCGTTCCGTAAGAATTTCTACGTGGAGGTGCCCGAACTGGCGCGTATGACCAATTCCGAGGTGGAGAAGTATCGCAGCGAGCTCGAGGGTATACAGGTTAAGGGCAAGGGCTGTCCCAAGCCGATCAAGGTAAGTACCAAGCAATCATTTAATTAATCAATCAATCAATCAATCAACATCTTGACTTCCTTGTAGACGTGGGCCCAATGTGGCGTCAGTAAGAAGGAGATGGACGTGCTGCGCAAGCTGGGCTTTGAGAAACCTACGCCCATCCAGTGCCAGGCGATACCGGCGATAATGTCTGGGCGGGATCTGATAGGTATTGCTAAAACTGGCAGTGGCAAGACGTTGGCATTCATTTTACCAATGTTTAGGCATATTCTCGACCAGCCGACGCTCGAGGATGGCGACGGTGCCATTGCGATCATAATGGCACCGACACGCGAGCTCTGCATGCAGATTGGCAAGGATATACGTAAATTTAGCCGTTCGCTTGGATTGCGACCCGTTTGCGTTTATGGCGGCACCGGCATCTCCGAGCAGATTGCCGAGCTGAAACGCGGCGCCGAGATAATTGTCTGTACGCCCGGACGCATGATTGATATGCTGGCTGCGAATTCGGGGCGTGTGACGAACTTGCGACGGGTTACTTATGTGGTGCTGGATGAGGCGGATCGCATGTTTGATATGGGCTTTGAGCCACAAGTGATGCGCATTATCGACAATGTGCGTCCGGATCGACAGACGGTCATGTTTAGTGCCACATTCCCACGCCAGATGGAGGCGCTCGCCCGTCGCATACTTAAGAAACCCGTCGAGGTAATCGTTGGCGGTCGCTCGGTGGTCTGCAAGGATGTCGAACAGCATGTCGTCATCCTGAACGATGAGGCGAAGTTCTTCAAGCTGCTGGAACTGCTGGGTGTCTACCAGGAGACGGGTAGCATCATAGTCTTCGTCGACAAGCAGGAGAATGCGGACATTCTGCTGCGCGATCTGATGAAGGCATCCTATCCATGCATGAGTCTACACGGTGGCATCGATCAGTTTGATCGTGACTCCACTATAATTGACTTCAAGTCGGGCAAAGTGCGTCTGCTGATTGCCACTTCGGTGGCAGCGCGTGGCCTCGATGTCAAGGATCTCATACTGGTTGTTAACTACGATGTGCCCAATCATTACGAGGACTATGTGCACAGGTAAGACACAATCAAGATTCCTGCTCATGAGCTATCATAATTTATTATACCCTAATCCTTGCAGATGTGGACGCACTGGCCGAGCTGGCAACAAGGGATGCGCCTATACATTCATTACGCCAGACCAATCGCGTTATGCGGGCGATGTGATACGCGCTCTGGATCTGTCCGGTACTCCCGTGCCGCCCGATTTGCAAACTCTGTGGAACGACTATAAGGCTGCGCAGGAGGCGGAGGGCAAGACGGTGCATACGGGCGGCGGTTTCAGTGGCAAAGGTTTCAAATTCGATGAGCAGGAATTCAATGCGGTCAAAGAGAGCAAGAAACTGCAGAAGGCTGCGCTTGGTCTGGCCGATTCTGATGATGAGGAGGATATCGAACAGGATATTGATCAGCAAATCGAGCAAATCTTTGCAGCCAAACGCACCGTCAAGGACACCTCGGTAGGTGGCACAGCGTTGACTCCGGCCAATGCTGCTGTGAATTCCCTCAATGCGACCATGGCAACGGCCCATGGCATCACACCGCAACAGCAGCAACAACTACAGCAGCAACAACAACTGATACAACAACAAATGGCCGCTTCTGCGGCCATGGGCTCGGATAAGCTGGAGCTGGCAAAGCGTTTGGCCTCCAAGATAAGCAGCAGTCGCAATTTGGATACGAAGGCGACTCATGTGGCCACCGAATCGATAATGAAAGGTCAGGCAGGAGTCGGGCACGGACAGCCAATGCTAACGGCGCGCACCGTGGTCGAGCAACTGGCGGCCAAGCTAAACAACAAGCTCAACTATCAGCCCAAGGAGGATGAGGATGGTCTGGCTGCGCTGATGGGCACCAGCACCAACTCGTTCACCAAATACGAGGAGGAGCTGGAGATTAACGACTTTCCACAGCAGGCACGCTGGAAGGTCACCTCCAAAGAGGCACTGGCCCAAATCTCCGAATATTCGGAAGCGGGCCTGACAGTCCGCGGCACATATGTGCCTCAGGGCAAGAATCCGCCCGAAGGCGAGCGCAAACTTTACTTGGCCATCGAGAGCTGCAGCGAGCTGGCCGTGCAGAAGGCCAAGCGCGAGATAACGCGTCTCATCAAGGAGGAGCTGCTCAAGCTCAGCTCGGCCCATCATGTGTTCAACAAGGGGCGCTACAAAGTGGTCTAAACTTATACCTTACACGTACATACATGTATATATTTATATATATTTATATATAAACATATTCATATATATACACATATATAAAACAAAATGTCCATAAATGTCTTGGCCAATGTCTAAAAGAAACACTCAATGAAACGCTGTTCATAAACGCCTAATGTACCACAACAAAGAAAACCATATTTCGTCTATCTATTCTTAATCCTCTTACCAAAAAGTGTTACGAGCTCTATGAGATTCTGTTCTACAGTCATTCATCGTGCAATATCTCAGTCACGTAGCAGCCCTGCGCGTAGTTCAGATCTCTCAATGGCAAAACGGTATAAACAATATGAACTATTCAAGAACACGATATCCTTAACATATATACAGAGACCACATTTTTTTTTTTTTTTTTCAATTTGTAAGGTAAATACTACTGAATACTTAGAGAGCTTAATATAACATAATTGTATTTGATGAGATTCGACTAAATAAATATAAAATTTAATATGTATGTGCAAGCAAATGGTAAATCCATCTAGATTCCGTCTTTAGGCAAGGAAATAGTATATATTAAAGTACTTATTGTATAAATAACTGAGAAGTTTTAATTCTCTACTTATAAAACTGGTCCTAAACATAAAGTTTGTCTTTATATATAGTTGAAAGTTAAGTTTGGTCGATTTTAGTGATGGTCGTAGAGCTTTGATTAGATATGTATGATATGATATAATATCTTTTACGAAGAAATTTAGATAATACAACTTTGAATATATTTAAATACATTCATCTTAAGCAGCTCAAAGTTCTCATATCATATTATGAAAACTGAATGCTAGGCTACCTATTTGCTATATATGTATGTATGTATATGCACATTTGTATATGTCTGGGATGGGGCTTATCCGGATGCTTCCCCAACAGGCATTTCAGACGCTAATTTCATAAAAATTATATACAACATTATGAAGAAATTCCATTAATAAAAAAGTTTTAAAAAGGCTATTTCATATGCCTGAAAAGCTAGATTTCCCACTTCCCGCTATTTTAAAATTATTCACGTAGTCTGACTTCTAAGTAAGCCAGATCTGACGGCAAAAAAGCTGAAATGGCATCAGTGGAAGTTCGGTTCCATTCACAATTGCGTTACACACGTTCTATGCATGAAGCGCGCTGTGAGACTTGGTTCCTTACACGAATTTCACAGCTCTCAACGATTTAGTTCTGCAGTTCTTATTGATTCGTTCTTTTGAACCTCTGCTCTATTTCAGTGTGTTTAACAGTTCTCGAAACTGATTTTATACTACAAATAAAAAAAAAAATCCTACATATATGTATTAAAGTTACACATGTATAATCTTCTTTAGCATAATGAATCATTAAAAATGCATAGTAATAACTGAATCAAGAGAACGTTCCCGCTGTAGAAAAGTATATCCGCTTAGTGTAATATCCGCTTTGCTGTGTGTCTGCCTAGTGACTACTTAAGAATGAAAGATGATCGACGACTAAAATATATATAGTATAGTAAAAATATATATAGTAAAAAAAATATGTATATTCATCTATTGGGGAGGAGACGTTACCAGCTTATAACTCCAAATGTGGTTTACTGTTGAACTCTATTAGAGAGCACGTTGTACAGTATCGTAAATAAATATCATATAGTAAATAAATATCTCGCAAATATATAAGTATTAACCGTTTAAACTTTCACTCGCTCTCGCTCCGAGCAAGAGTCTTCGGTTCTTTTCGTGTGATGCTCTTTTCCCGAACATCGTTTGGGGAGCAATACGATTAACGTTCGTACAATGAGAGTCAGTAAGTGAGCAGATAAGTCATGGAGTCTATGCAAACGATCTTCACTTTCGCACACACATGCATTTACATTATTCCTTAGCTGCTCGGACTCTGGCTTGGACTCAGACTCAGTATTTCTCTCCGTTTCTGTTTCTGAATCTGCCATTGGCTCTGCCCCCTAACTCATGTATGCAAATGATATGTTTAGCGAACAGAACTCTTGTATATATACCAATACAAAAGACCTTTAGGCCTTTATAAAACTCAACCAAACGGTCGGGAAAAATCAGAGCGAAAGAAAGCAAACGTACTCGTTGAAGAAACGAATGCAATCGCTTGCTCTTATTTATTTGCAGATCTTTTTATGCAGGCCTTTAAATTATATGGCCTTAGAGAAAGTTGCAACTAAGAAACTAATAATTTTTGAAATAAATTTAACGACTGCTGGGCCGTGTACGAGCATTATGCAGTCGGAGATGCCCGACTGTCAAATTTGCACTTGTTAACAAAAATCTTATTCGATTCAATTACCTATATATATATATATATATATATGACCAAACGAGAGCTCAGAGCAGTAGATCTTACCACTAATATTTTTCTTAGTTTTTTTTCTTCATATAAATAAATAGGTATTAGTAGCTAGGTTTCCAGTTTTATTGAGTTAACTAGGAGTCCTAGCAATTTTCTAAAATTTATCGATAACATTCCATGATCGATAGACGACTATAATAGTTTGCGCTGAAAGTCCTGTAGCTGGCATTAAAATTTATTCATTTTTATTTCTCAAAGATCTTTCACGTATGCTGTACAAAATTAAAATATTTCTTTTTTGTTTTTAGTTTATTATTTTTTAGATTTTTTTTGCTGTATTTTTTAATGTTTTGTATTTTTTTGTTGTATATTTGAGTTTTAGCTTATTTAGCCGCATTTTATTTACTTATCGCCCGACGATCGTGCGTCTCAATTGATTTTCATGCTACAATATTTTGTGTCTAGAAACTACTAAAATTAAATTTAAATGTAGTTATGAGTGTATTTTTTTGCTTTTTTTTGTTTAATATCAATTTATTATTACATTTGGTTTTTTCATTATTTTCGTAATTATAATTATTATTATGCGCTTGAAAAAAATTGTTTGGTTTATGCACTAGTTTGTCGGCAATATTTGTTTTTTTTTTTGTATTTTTTTTTTTTTTTTTAATTTTTAATCTTTTTTCCATATTCTTTATTTTTTCGATACAAAACTATTTTTTATGTTAAAATTATTATTGATGTTTTTCTTTTGCGCCGATTCTTTCCGTCTCTGTCCACTTGCTTTATACTAAATATCATAGTATACATATATAGTATACATACTATATAGTTTATTATTCTCATTTTTGCATATGTACAAGTCTAGTTAAATCTATGAAATGTGCTAAATTAAAAAAAAAAACAAAAAAAAAATTATGTATATATATAATATATTTTTTAAAATTCTGTATAATATATATATTATATATATATACATAGTTATTTATGTATATATGTATATATATATATATATGGCTAGAGTTAGTTTTTTCTTTTAGTTAGTATTAATCAATGTTCTTGTTTTTTCACTTAACTATTATTATTATTATTTTTTTTTTGTATTTTTTTTTTCGTTTGTATTTTCGTTAGTTTAGTTTGGCAACTGTTTAAATTCGTTGCAATATTTTCAGTTGTTGCTAACATTGTTTTCTCACCTTTTTTTTTTTTTTTGTTTTGAATTTGTTTACTTAAATTTAGGAAAAAAAATTCGCTGTTGCTGTGTTCATGTGTGTGTGTGTGTGTGTGTATGTGTATGTGTGCTAAGGTTAATTATGTGCCTAATGCAATATAAATTCATCAATTAATAAATAAATAACAAAAAACAAAATACAAAAAATTTCAACTAAATTCTATAACGCACTGAAGGAAGCATCAAGAAATTTTGCTGCTAGGAGTTTCTGGATCCGGTTCGGGTTCAGGTTCGGGTTCGGGTTCTCGGATTCGGTATGTATGGAATAAAAGTCTAGCTATTGCATCTACTGTTGTTGTTGTTGTTGTTGTTGTTAATATTGTTGTTATTGTTGAAGCTAGCAAAGAACGATCTTATCGATAAGAAAGTTAGTTCAGCGGTATTTACAATCGAATCACGGCTATATGTATACATGTATATACACATATACATATACATAGGCTTATATAACTCTGTATATGCGTGAGTGTGTGTTTAGTTGTAGTTTATCCAGTATTTAGCTTAGTTTTATTAATATTTTTTTGTTTGTTTTTTTTTTTTTTTTTTTTTTTTTATAGAGGGCAATTATTATTATCGGATCACTTGAAGCAATGTCATGGAGTTTTTTTGGTCGCTTAATGTGTTTGTGTATGTGTGTGTGTGTGTGTGTGTGTGTGTGTGTGTAGTAACTGTTTGCATCTACATGGGGATTTTTACTTGTTGCCCTGTGTAAATTGTATAAATATCTTTTTGGCATTTAATTAAATTATTTTTAATTTTTGTTTTTCTTTTTTTTAATATTTGTTTTTTTTTGTTTTTGTTTTACTTTTAAATCTGAAATATATAAATAGATTTCGAAATGAATTGATTAGTAGGGCACATCAAAGGGCAATGGGATTAACTTAATTGTTCAGTTCAGAGATGAAACAGCGCTAAAAAGTGGAAAAAACCAAAAATAAACCTGAGAAATGCGGCTAAAATTTAACAAGTTCAATGGGTCGGGACGGTGCGGGGCGTATACGCAACGTATTACGCAATGGCAAGGTGAGAGCATGTGTGCAATAGCCAAACAGGGAATGCTCTACACTGGGCAGGTTTACCACTAATTTGAGTAAAAAAAATTACTATTTAGATATGAAGTAGCATCAAATTCCTTTTTGTTTATTTTTTTAATTTTGATTTTGTCCTGTATACCCTGGAAATGAAATGGTAAATGCTAGTACTATATTCTGTTACAATAACAAGAAATCATATATTTTATAATGGAATCTAAGTTGGATCACTATACTATATAGATATATATTTTATGGGAAATATCGTTGGCAAATGTAGATCTTCAATATTTTTTGCCCATAATGTCTTTGTTATCTTGGTAAAGATTACATTTTTACTATGGTATACTCTGTCTGCCTCCACATCTGTATACTTTTCTTTCTCAATCCCCCTCTCTCTCTCTCTCTCTCTCTCTCTCTCTCATTAACTTCCTCTCTTTCCACGCAGCAGTACTTGATAGATAGGGTATAAATAGTCAATACAAAGTTTAGTTGTGTGCATTGTTGTAGATTGAACGGGCTTACGGGGTCGCTACTAGTCGAATATACCCAACAAGTGCTGTCC
Source organism: Drosophila stalkeri (assembly GCA_035047405.1). Taxonomy (NCBI): domain Eukaryota; kingdom Metazoa; phylum Arthropoda; class Insecta; order Diptera; family Drosophilidae; genus Drosophila; species Drosophila stalkeri. Next base: position 6,727,201 of record JAWNPR010000061.1, on the reverse strand, counting down.
AAGCTGTGTGTACGTTTCATACTCTGTTCCCAAAGGTAAAAAGGGCATATTAGTTGTTTATATTATTAGTATGTATATGGTCTAAGTGTCTTTTGAATCTATGTTAGTTGATGTTAGAGCAGAGAAATATATATAACCATAATTAAGTTAAGAAAAATATTCAAATAAAATTTTTAAACGACGTCCTTAAAATTTTACAAAAATTTAATAAAAGGTTACAAATTTAAAATTCAAGCAATTACAAAATTAAAAGAAAATTAAAATTAATGAAAATAAAGAAAAGTAAAAACTCCGAAGTTACATTACAATTTTTTAATTACAATTAGATTATAAAAAATAAATTAAAATATATAATTAATTTTTTTTTAAATGCGAAGAATAGCATAAATATTTTAATAAAATCTAAAAAGAAAAAAATCAACAAAAAATTTAAATGTTAATTAAACATTAATAAAAATTTGTAATATAATTTAAATATAAATGGCATAACAAATAATGAACATTTCAATAAGAATTTTTAAAAGTATGTATAAAAAAAATTAAATTTCGATTACAAAAAAAATGTGAAAATAAAATAATAACAAAATTCAAATTTTTTATATTAAAAAAGTTTAAATAATATATATTTTTTTAAATTTAATAAACTTGAAAAATATTAAAAAAATTTTCAAAATTTAATCTTAAAGTTTAGACTTGAATCTTTTGAATGTTACGGAAAATTTTTACTGTTTCTGAATGAGAATAGAGTATAATGCAGTCGGTCTATGCCGAAAGCTAAGGTTTCGTTTTTTTTTGTTTTATTTTTGTTACCCACCTTTTTCTCCTATACAATTCAATAAATTATTGCATTTGATATGTTGGTCCATTGTTTCATTATTCGTTCCTAAAAAATTCTTGGTAGTTCTTCTTCTTGTTTACATTTTTTTTTCGATTAACTTTTATCGCATTCAGCTGTGTGTGTGTGTGTGTGTGGGTGTTTGACTGTGTGTGTGTGCGTGTGTGTCTCTGTGTGTGAACTGTAAAATAAAAGTGAAATCAAGTTGTTGTTGATTGTTGCTGTAGTAGTTTTTTTTTTGTCGGCCAAACGTCATCCAATTGAATCGATTCCTAATCCTAATCCGAATCGGCATCCGTATCCGAATTACTAAAGATAATAGTCGCCCGTTATGGGTAGCGTAGTAGTAGTTGTTGGAGAAGTCGAAGAAGAAGTAGAAGTAGAAGTAGAAGAAGAAGAAGAATATGGTGAAGATGTCGCTGCTGCTGCTGTTGCTGTTGCTGCTGCTGTCGCTGCTGCTGCTGCTGCAGTTGCTGTTGCTGTTGCTGTTGCTGTTGCTGCTGCTGCTGCCGTCATAAATGACTATCAGTATCCGAATCCCGCTGAGCCGTGTCCCGTCATTGATGGTGTTACACTACTAACTATACCTAATTGTGTGGCTGTATTATTTGATTGTCAGTGTTGTTGAGCGGCAAATTTCATACGTTTTTGTTTTTGGCGTTGATTGCAGAACCAGACGCGCACCACGTTTTTCTTCAAATCCAGCTTTTCGGCAATGGCAGCGATTTTCTCACCGGACGGCCTCGGCTGGACGGCGAAGTAGGCTTCCAGGGAACGCTTTTCAGGTGCCGCAATGGAAGTCCTTTTTCTTGAAAAAAGACTCGATATAGATTACTTTAGAAATGGGCCCTAACTTTGGAATATATATGGCTGAGCTACAGAGTTTCATGTTGTTGGTTTTTCTTTTCTTTTCTCTTTTTTTTTCAGATCTTGATTGGAATTTTCAGAAATTTTGTTCTCATTGAAATAAAAAAAAAAAAAAATTATATTTTATTTGCCTTGGGTTATTTTTTTTTCTGGTTGCCAAATTAAACGCACTGCCAATTCTGTGGGCTGTTGGTGGTTGCAAAGGTGTGTATGTGTGTGTGTGTGCGTGTGTGGGTGTGGGTGTGGGTGTGGGTGTGGGTGGGTGGGTTGTGTGGGTGTTGTATATGGCTGTGGCACTGGGTTTACTGGGTATTATTACCGTTGGTAATCAAAACACTTTCTACCTTTTCTTTTCGCCCGCCGGCAGCACGCTGGGCGCATCCGGATCCCGTCGCTTGTTTTTCGCCTGCGCCTCTGCCTCCTCCAGCCACGCTTGCAATATGGGCTTAAGGGCGATCATATTGTTGTGGGACAGCGTGAGGCTCTCGAAGCGGCAGATTGTGCTCTGCGACAGCGCTCCGACACCAGGTAACTTGAGATTGGCCAACGCTTTGCCCACATCCGCCTGTGTGACACCTGTGCGAAGATGAAACAGCAGCAGAACAAAGCACTTTACAACACTGTTTTTTGTGTGTGCACGTGAAACTATATATAGTGTTCTCTAATGTATTTTAAAGTGCTTAACTCGGCACATAGTGAGAGTAACTGATTTATAATACAGAATGGAATCTAGCTATTTATTTTCTTAGATAATCATTCTCTTCACTATTTATTTTCTAGGCAAATTTGTTTAGAATTGCTTCCATTTTTCTATCTAGCTGATGACAAAACTTGTTCTGCTTCTTTCCAAAGCTTCTCTTTGATCAGGCTCTTTTCTCATTTCATTTCTATTCTTATAGCTTTTCTGCTCGAGTTCACTTATTGGTTTGATTCCATTCAGTTTGTATTCTATTTTCGATAACTATTTATCTCTATCTATCTATTTCATAAACCCACATATCATATCTTCAGCTTCATATTAAAATTGATCTAATTTTTGTTTCTATTGTCCGCTGTTTCATTTCTAAAAAAATTTTTGTTTCAGATTTTTTTTTCCAAATATATCCTTATCCATATCTAATTACAGTTTCCATTCTAGATAAAGTTTCAGTTTCATTTCCCTTTTTATATTTACCGAGTTTAGTTTATAGTTTCAGTTCTTTTTCTTTACACTGTCCTTGTATTAATACTCTCAATATTAATTTCTGTATTATTCCCATGGCACTTTGCTAAAAAAATTTTTTTTTTTTTTAAAGGCTTAATTTACAGTTTTATTGATTGATTTACAAATCAATTATCTGGAAGTTACTCTATATATTCTACCATGCCTGATGAATTATGAAATTATCAATATTTGGTAAGAAATTTTGTTATTATTGTCTATAGCTCAGCAATAATTACCTTAACGAAGTCGAAGCTTAAAAAAGTATGCAATAAATTTTTTAATTCAAGACGAAAGCTGATTACTATATACTAATTTAACTATATCTATCTATTAGTATCTATCTATATCCATCTATTGATCTATCTATTACTATCTCTCAATATGTATCTATTATTATCTATCTATACCAATCTATACTGTTAACCGTTTATCACACTTACCTAGCTTAATGCGTCGCTGCTTGAATCGCTCCGCAAACGCTTCCAGTTCGCGCGGATCGGTGTCTGTGTCGGGATGCAGGCCAGCGGCTGCAACGGCCGCCGTTATGACAGGATGATGTACCGCTGAGTGTCCATGGTGCCCTATTGAATGGCACAGTATGTAGACAAGATATGTAGATAGAGATATCTCTGGGCTGCTGCAATGCTTGTGCACTTACCCGCCGTATGGCCACTTAACGTGCCCGGATGGTGGTGGCTCATCATGTGATTCATACTGTGATAGGAACCGTGCAGGTGCTGATGTGTGGGCGTTAATGGTGACTCCGATATGGGGGCTAACGTTGTCATCGAGCCCGTCGGATCCAGCATGTCCAGTTGATCCATTGAATGGTGCATCTGCAAATGGATCGAAAGAGAAGTTAAAAGATTCGATAAGTAAAAGGATTACAAATATAAAGATTACGAGACATCAATAGCTATATATATATGGATATGATCCATATAGATTAGTCTAATTTGATTTGCAGCTCAATATATTTATATGACAGCAAATACTGCATAGCTAAGTAACTTCCAATCAAGCTTTATATCTAAGGTTTGCTAGGAACTTAGATATCCTGTAGAGAGTTGATAATACATACATCTTCTGTTATATATCTATATATGTGTATATTTTGATGAATTAAATTAACTTTAAGACTTTAAATTCTTTGCTTATATATAAGAAGTTTTTGACCTATTTACTAAGGTTTATTGAGTTATATATATAATTTTTGTATATATATATACATATATATATATTAATAAATTATAAATTTCTTATATCCATTGTTACTTTATTATTCCATTTCAGTGCCACTTTATAAATTTGCACTTAAATATATTTATAGCTCCTTTATCAGACTTACTAAACATGGAAGAATGACTGCTGCTCATGCATATCATATGCTTCAATTCCAGGGTATTTGTATCGTCTAGCATTTTAGCTTACATGCACTTAAACAATGCGTGCTTAACACATAAATTAAATATTAAAAATGTGCCTAAAACAAATTTCAGCATTCAATCATAATCTCAGTTTTATTTGCATAAAATGTTGAGGGACATCGCAGAGAGAGAGAGAGCGAGAGAGGGAGAGCGGGCGAGGGAGAGCGGGCGAGGGAGACTGATATTAAATCGACAGGGCTCACAGAGCTTAATCTGGATGTCAATCAATGCAGTTGAGCTAAAATTGATAGATACAAGTTGGCCGGGCTCAGGTCCAGCCCGGTTGGAGGCGTCAATGGTTAAGACAGTTATGTAGCTACACAGCTTATGGCCCATTCAAATAAATGGCTTAAACATAAGCCTGCCAAATGTGTCTTAATAATTAAGTCTTTGAGCGGCTAACATAAAAATGGCATTTAAAGTTCAAAACTTTATATATTAAAATGGCTATGTGTGTGTGTGTGTGTGTGTGTGTGTGTGTGTGCGCGTGTGCGGACAACGGCTTGTTTCTAATTAAAGTCCAGGGAGAAACCCCTTTAGCCTTATAGCAACAGCAAATGCAACAACAACAACAACAGCAGCAACAATGATGGAAAAAGAAAATAAAAATAACTTGAAACTTGAGCGCAACTCAAGTTGAAAAACTGGCGCAACTTTTTTGGGCAACAGCAGCACTGAGCAGGCGGAAGAGCGGGCACTTGTTACGAAATCTTTTGTGTCATGTAGCTTTAATTGAACGAGAGATGAGGCGCACACACACACACGCATACAGACGGAGGCAAAAGTTTTGAAAGGGTCTTAACTGAATGAGACACCCATCGTGGGCAGCGGGACGAGGCAAGCGCACACAGAAACAGAGCGAGAGCGAGAGAGAGAGAGAGAGAGAGAGAGAGCGAGTTAGGGGGAGGGGCAGTGAAGAGACAGGCACACGGACAAGGGACACGGCGCACAACTCTTTTGTCTATGCATCAAATATTTATAGAATTGTTCAATTATTAAAACAAATATGAATAGCAACTAAAAAGCATGGGAGGCAGCCATTGCTGTTTGTTGTATCGCGCTCTCTCGCTCGCACATACGCTCGTTCGCATTCGCGCATTGCCTCGTTTTGCTCTAACGGCACAATGAGCTGCTGCTCGCTTGCTCCAACTAACTCTCACACTCACGCTCTCTCTCTCTCTCTCTCTCTCTCTGTCGCTCGTTCCCGTTGGAACGCCTGCTTGCTCGCACTCACTGCGGCTCTTTAGCTCACAGTCTTACACACACATACCATCTGACCATTTGTTGTGTCTGTGTGTGTGTGTGTTTTTTGTTGCTTTGTTAAGCATTTAAACTGATTACAGCTGAAAAGTATGCAACAACAAAATGCCAATAGCCTGGCTGCCGTTGTCCGCCCCAGCGCGCTGGGTGGGGCACTCATATTTATTTATCTTTTTTGAATGCCGAAAACTAGCGAGAGCTATGTATGTCTGATCTCTATGTGTGTGTGTGTGTGTGTGTATGTTTCTAGAAACATACCACGCCCCCTCAAGCGACGCTTAGAAATGGACATAAAACGTGGACACGTACAGTGGCTATAAATACATAGATATATACATATACATATACAGGGTGTCTGAGTGTGCGTGCGTGTGTGTGTATGTGAGTGTGCTCTGTGCCAATTATGTAAAACTCTAAAATGATAAGCAGGCGCATGGGGGAGGCCTACGAAAAACAATAAGACAGCAACCGACGCCGCAGCGCAGCTCCACTTGCCAGCCTCAGTATATAAGAGACGCCAGTGGAGAGAGAGCGAGTGAGTGTGTGTGTGAGAGAGAGAGAGCAAGAGCAAGAGCAAGAGCAAGAGAGTATGTAGTATTAAAGCAGAGGCAGACGGGCATGCTATAGTAATAATAAAAAAAAAAAAAGAAACTACAAGAGGTGGCCACTGTCTGTGCTGCCTGCTGCCCGAGCAAACACAATGGCAAACTCTTCAATTATAAACCAATCCCAAAATTAGTCAGACTGTTATTGGTTTGCACCCTTGGCGCTCTCGCTGGCTGGCTGGCTGGCTGACGCGCGCTCGCTCGCACTCACACGCTGGCTGCGCTGTTGTGTAGGCTGCTGCTGCGCTGCTGCTTGCTATTGCTATCTCTGTTGCAACACTGCGCAACCACCCTGCGCCGAGAGAGCATGTGAGCTGTGTGTGTGTGTGTGTGTGTGTGTGTTGACCTATGGGCTGGAGAGTTTGGAATGGGTGGAGGGGAAGGACGACGACTGCGGCTGTGACAGCTGCTGCGACGGTGGCTACTGCTGCTGCTGCTGCTGCTGCATTGTGGTTGGCTGAGGCTTATGAAAAATTTATTTGGGCAGTGCCCACGAAAGCAGTCGATGCGACGGCGCTGCCTGGCGTTCGCTGTTGACGTTGACGTTGACGTCGCTGCCAGCCGCTGAGGCTGCCAGTGGCCAGTGTGTTGCCTCATTTCATTAAGCGCATAATTTGTAATTAATAAAATTATGCAACACAAAATATATGCGCTATGCGACTCTCGAGAGCTAGATGGCGCTGCCGTCATCCGAACGAACAGCTGAACAGCTGTGCAAGGCGCCAATGATGAGCAATCAAATGACAATAGCTGCGTGGGCCAGAGCGAGATGGCTGTCCGGTGTGGGTGTGGCGTTTAACTGTATGTACATACATATGTATATATATGTATGTATATAACTAGTTTGCTGCACTGCTCGCCAGCGGCAATGCATAATCAAAAGGCAAAACAAATGCAGTTTTGGCAACGGCAAACAAAAAAGAGAGCAGAAGAAGCAGAAACTACTGCAATTGAACGGCCTAAGCTCAAGCACACACACACACACACACATACACATACACATACACATACTGAAATATTAAATCACGCATGCAGTAGCTGCTCTCTCGCTCGCACTCATACATGCCTTTGCTGCTGTTTCGTTCTGTTGTTTCGTTCAGTGCGCCGCCATTTTTCTTTTGTCTTGTGCTGTGCAGTTTTGTCGTCGTTGTTGCTTTTTTTTTTTCTTCTTTTTGGCATGCTTTTATTTTTGTCTTGTTTTTTTTTTTTTGCTTCCCGTATGTTGGGTTGCGCGCTTTGCTTCATTATTTATTAACGACTTTGCCAACATAATTTATTTATTTGCCAGTTTGTTGATAAACATGTGAGAGCCTAGTGCGCGCGCTCTCCCTTTCTCTCTTTCGCTCTCTCATGTTGGCCAACTGAATATTAGTGCAGCTCTCTCGCTCGCCCTTCCACTGGCCATTTGTCTGTGCCTGTCTGTCTGATTGTTTACGCGCAAATGACCTCATTACATATAATGTAATTTGTTGTTGTCGTCCTCTTCTCTCTGCACTTTTTTTTTCTGCTCCGTTTTGCTTTCATTTTTATATTTGTTAATTCTCGCTTTTGGCATAATAAAGCGTTTTTGGCGCCATTGCCAGTGCTGCCGGCTTTTCATTTGCCGTTTGTTTGTATCTCCTTCTTCTCCGTCGTCTTCTTCGTCCTTTTTTTTTTTTTGTTTCATTTTGTTTTGTTTTTGCGTCTCGCCGTGTGCTTTGTTATTGTTCATTAATTTTTTAGCATTTTGTTAATTTGTTATGGCGCAGACTGTTTTCGCTGCAGACAGCTGATATTATTATTATTGACTGGGCCCGCACACGTACATATGTAGTTAACGGTGTTACGGAATACTCCCATTAACGGGTTCTCATCAAACATATGCTTAAGGATATTTTATATCGAATGCAATATAAAAGAAATTTGGGTATAAACATCATAATTAACTGAGAGCTAAGCATATTCGATTAGTTTATAAATTAACTGTAACGAGGCTGACGAAACTTTTACGAATATATTTTATTTAGCTATGCTAAACGTTTACGAATTTGATATTTAAGAGAAAAGAAATTGAAACAAAATATTAATTTATTTATTTATTTATTCATGTTCATATATTATAATATAAACCTATAACAACTGTAATACCAAATCAGAAATTGAAAGACATGATTGGTATATGTATTCATACTGTAAGATTTCCAGTCTTCTAAGTTGGAGTTGGTCAGTGGAAATAAGAAAGCAATTGAGTATGAATTTCAATAAGAAATTGCAAAATAAAGACAGGCATATATTTCGGGTGCTGTCAGGCCAGTGAATGTAGTCGTTGCTGCATTCGCCATGTTTTAAAACAGTTCTGGCTATGTATGTGTGTGTTGCTCTGATTGGAATTGGATACAATCATTTTGGATACAGGCTAACAATTCGAAGCTGAAACAGTTAAATACGTCGGCCGTATCATTATTTCTTTCGCTTCTCGACGGGCTTCAGGATTTGGAAGGAGCACATTAAAGTCTCGTCGACGGACATCATGGCGCCCGCATTGTCGAATTCGCCGCAATAGTTTGGCGCCGAGAAGAGGGTGACCAGCTGGCGTTTGGCAAAGAATTCGTAGCCATCCTCGACCACCTGATGGGCCCGACAGATCAGGTCGAGGTCGTGCTTTTGCAGAAATTTGCCAACTACCTCGGCACCAAATGTGAAGCTAACGCCTCGATCGTTTTCGCCCCAGCCAATTGTGTCCTTGTCCGGATCGGACCACAGCAGATCGCACAGCAGCCCTTGGTCGGGAACATCAGTGGGCCGCATAATGCGCTTGATCTGCTCCATGGATGTCAGATCCGGACTCAGTCCGCCATGGCAACAAAAGATCTTCTCATCCACAATGGCGACAACGGGCAAACAGTTGAAGCAGTCCGTGAATGTTTTCCACAACTTAATGCTATAGCGACGCTTGCACTCGTCGTAGAAGCCATAGATTCGATTGATTGAAGCGCATTCATGGTTGCCTCGGAGCAGAAAGAAGTTCTCCGAGTACTTGATCTTGTAAGCGAGTAGAAGGCAAATTGTCTCCAGCGATTGCTTACCTCGATCAACATAGTCGCCAAGAAATAAATAGTTAGACTCCGGCGGATAGCCGCCGTACTCGAACAGACGCAACAGATCGTAGTACTGACCGTGTATATCTCCGCATATCTTGAGCGGCGCCTCCAGTTCAAGCAAAATGGGCTGCGCGAGAAATATCTCGCGTGACTTTAGGCAAAGACCTCGTATCTCCGTCTCATTCAGTTGCACATTCTTTCCGGGTCGAGCTGTTCGTACCTCGAGTAGCCTGGCAATAATATTGTCCAGATTTAATACCTCGGCCATATCAGATGGCTTGTGGCCGGGATTGCCGATTTGCGGCTCGCGGTTTATCGCTTGGGACGCCGTCGGGACGATCTTTTAATAAATCAAATACTTCACCTTAAAACTCGGATGTACTAAAAAAATGGGTGTAAATGGTATTTACTTCCATTCAGCGCTTCAATCCTTCTGATCGAGTTCCTTATTTTAAAAGATATATATTTTGATTCACCGATAACTATAATGCCAATGGGTGTCCGAACAGCATACAGTCTTTGTAAATTTAGAATTTGAACTGAGATCGAGACGAAGTTTTAGTTATTCCCTTTTTCATTTGGTTTTGTCGATCTTTTTTCGGAACCCCTCAAAATGAAATTAAAACCCAAGTCTAGTTGATCGAAAAAAAAAATGCTTAAATAATTGAAATCTAAGCAACCTTCTGTCTAATTTCAACTCCTTATGCACCTTTAATCCCATTACTTTTAATATTGATTCTATTTTGAGCTGTTAACTATTCATGTATTCAAATTGGTATTTATGTGAGTTTTTTTTTGTTCAATACCCATTCGTAGTACTTTTTTTCCCTCTCTCTTTCACACCACACCATTCTACGTATTTATATGGTTTTATACTATGCAGAGGAGAAGTTTGTCATGGAAAGTAACAGTATAAAATGTTTCATTCCATCGTAGACTTCTATTCTTCTTCTATGCTTCTCTTTCTCTTTATAGAGTTATTTCTTGTCATGTTTTCTTTCTTCTTTTATACTTTCCTCTCTATTGCTTTATTATAATTATTATTCCATCTATATGTCAATCTGATTCTGTCTCTCTTTCTAGCTGAATAAATAGTTTGTATATTTCTTATCTTTTGATTATTTCTCTCTCTGTCTCTCTCTCTCTCTCTCTCTCTTTCTCTTTCTGGTTTTTCGTCAGGCTTTTTAAATTTCTTTCTTCCAGTTCTGTTTATCTATATTTATCCTTCAATCTCTTTTTATATCTTCTACCCCTCTATTTCTTCTCTACTGTCTGACAATCTCTCTCTCATTTCTCTTAATCTATCCCTCTCGCTTCTCGTCTCTTTTTATCTCTCTTTCACTGTCAACTCTTGTGTTTCTCTTTCTGTTTTGCAATATCTATTTCTTTTCTCTCTACTCATAGCATATACTTACTTTTCTCTCTCTCTCTCTCTCTCTCTCTCTCTCTCTCTCTATCTCTTGTGTTATCGTTCACATTCTTTGTCTCTTTCTCTTTCCGTTTCTTTTCATTTTTTTCAATCTTTTCTCTCCTTCTTGCTCTTTAATTGTTTTACACCTTTTTCATAGATATTCTTTTCCATTCTTCATCTACCGCTCTGTCTCTCTTTATCGACTAGCTCTCTCTCTCTCTCTCTCCCACTCTCTCCCTAGCTTTCTTTTTCTGCAGTTGTTCATCTTTTGGAGATATATATTCCATTATATTTCATTTCTCTCTCTCTCTCTCTCTTCTTATTTCTTATTTCAATACCTCTAATTGACTCTTGATACCATAATTCTTCAGTTCTGAGAATAAGCTTATTATTTATTGTATTTTAACATTTATTATTCCACTCTCAATTAGTTTTTCCATTAGATGCTGCTGCTGGGCGTTCGCTCCCTGCTATTCTCTCTGCATAGAGATATTGGCTAAAACTATTTCAGTTTTTGAATGTGGCACTTAGGACCTTTAAGCCAGCTGGCTTTAAGCTGGCGCTAATCAACAAAAAGTTCATTTGGGGCTTAGTTTTGTCAAATTAGTTGCAATTTGTTAGGGGTTGGCGCATTAGGGGTGAGCGTTGAAAAATTGCAATGTAAACAAAAAGTTGAAGTGGCAATTTGTGTGGCGCAATTTGCGAAAGCAAAAACCGAAAATCAAATGCATTCGAGCTAATAATCAGCGAGGCGTCCCCCCATTTCGAGCACCTGCAAACGAGACTAGCTGCGGTATGGACTTGGGGGGCGGGGGGGTTTGGGCTGTTGTCCGAACAGAGGGCAAACAAACATCGTTTATTTTAGGTAACAAAAGACCTCATTTTCCATTTGTTTAACCAGTGCGGACGAGAGCGACGCAGGACAGCAAGAACAATGGCACGTAGCTCCTTATAAATGGATGGATGGTCCGTCCACTCATTGTTATTGTTGCTGTTTGCTGTTTGCTGTTTGGGATGTCGCTCTCGTTGCTGCTGTAGCTGTTGCTGTTGCTGTTGCTGTTTGTTGAAATTAATTGGTGTAACACAAATGAGTAATTTTCAATGTACATAAATATTTGCACAAGTTGCAATTTGCCCGGCCGCCGCCGTTGTCGTACAGGGTATCCTGCGACGTCCTAGGTCTGCTCTCGCTTGCCGGCTCGAGTGCTGATCAAATACAGTTTTTATTGTCAAGCGTTAATAATTTGAACAATGAATAATATGAACGGTAAGCATCTGTTATTATTCCAAACAAATCAAAACAAGTGCACTAGGGCGCTCTCTAACCGACGGGGCGTGGCTGGCAACCCTCGACAAAACGTATCGCACTCAGCCCACAAATCTTCATAAATTGTACTCGAAGGGTGGGGGAGGGGGGGGGGTGTGGTGGATGGAGGAGGGGTGAAACTTGACAGTTGGGAATTGAGACAAAGTGCGAGAAGTGTTCGCAACGTGAACTAGAAAAGGGGTCGCATTCGCCGCCAAATGGGAAAATGATACACTTTACTTTTTGGCTGCGTTGACACAGACACACACACACACACACACACACACACACACACACACACACACACACACACACACTCGCACACACACACACGCACTCGCACACACACAATCAAGCTAGAACAAATTGCCACATAAATGTGGGGGGTGGTTTGCCACGTAATAGATTTTATTTTATTTTTATAACGTCGAGGACGAAGGACCACAGCAGTACGTGTCCTTATCCACTTTTACTTTTTACCTTTTACCTTCTACCTTTCGCACTCGCAACAGCAACAGCAGCCGCACAATATTTTTTTTTTTTTTTTTGCTCCTCAGGTTTTTTTTTTTTTTGACTGTCAGGACTATTCCCAGGACATGTGCGCACCGTGCTTCAATTTCGTGAGCTTCGCAAGGAGGTTCACCTGTTCAATGCACTTGCATAGCGCGTTCAACTGAAGATGAGTTACGGAGAAAGATTGAAAGTCATTGGTGAATCTGGGCTAGGGCATAGGAGGAAGGTTACAGGTAATAAGAAATCATAACCAGAACGAAGATCTTAACAAATGAATGCTCTAAGGCCACTCAAAGAACGAAGATATGGAAGCAACTGTTAGTTGTTTTTCTAGTTCAGCTGGACTTTCCAGTCCAAGAACTTCATTCGGAAATATCATAAAAGGTAATTCTTATACCATCTATATATACTTGTATCAAGGTCCGATTTAAGGTCTGATTACGAGATCAATTGACCTATAGCCATGCCCCTATCATAATCTTGAAAGAGAATCTAAGCTTTAGTCACTTGCTAAGAATGAATTACACAATCTGAATTAAACTTGGTAGACGACTCATTAAATGCCTGCAAATGAATAAAAATATTTAATTATCCGATTAAAAAGGCGCTTCAAGGGTGGCTAGGGAAATGCCAGCTAGACGCATCCGCGCAAATTAGTTTCTGGGTTAACAAATTAGAGCGGCACTTGCGATGTGTGCCAAAGCCAAGTCGACTCGAGTCGACTCGAGTCGAGGCTCAGGTAACCCCACCCGGTGTCTGTCTCGAGTGACAGGCCGTGCGCTTCGCATTCGCATTCGCATTCGCATTCGCATTCGTTTCTTTGTTTTCTTTTCGCTTTTTTTCCCCTCTTTTATTTTATTTTCAATGTAGCTCGTAATTTTTTACACATTGCGGTCCCAGCTTAACTGCGCTACCGGCTGTTTTGTGAGCTCTACTGGGAGACATATCAATATAACCGGGACTCTCGCACAACAAACACACTCGCACACACGCACAGGTAGCTGCATCCCCTGCTCATTTAGCTTACGGCGCACGCACGGCCACGGTGATGGAACAAGTGTAATCGTGGACCGTACCGCGCCGTACCGAGGAGGGTGCCAGAGGCGGGTGGGCGACCCGTGCGCCGGTCGCCTGTGCAATAAAAACAACAGAAACTCAGCAAAAAAAAGCGCAAAGGCAGGCCGGCGGGCCGGGCAAGGACGACCCGTACACGGGGGACCACAATACGGCCGAGTAATAGAAAATACTATTCATGTTACTAGCCGGTAAGGATTTTCGACGGGGCTGGTGGCGGGGCAGAGACAGGGGAGAGGGCGACATTAATATGTAGATGCATTAAGTACATTATCCGGGGTTACAACCTCGCTACACGGATGACGACAGCAACTGCTCCAGAGAGCCGACTGCCGTGCGACGACCGTCACCGAATATCCGAGCGCTGAGTACCGGCAAACAAGGTAAACGCCGGAGTGTGCGAACTGTGCGGGTGTTTAAGTGTGTGCCACGACAGTGGTGCAAACCCAATTAATTTCTTTGCGAATTTTCCATTTAATGTACATTTCTTAAGTTAAGCTGTTGGCGGATTTTTCACTCAAAGTTCTTTAGCATATATTTAACGAGGAATCGATGGGAATTGATTTGAGTTAATATATGTTACTGTAACTTCTGCTTCTTAAGTTATTTAAGGTAGTCTATATATAACATTTCTGAATGATATTGCTTCTTATATTACAAATAAACAGAGTTTGGTGAGTTGATTGACATTGATTACGTAGGGATTACTCTAGGACGTAAACTCTGGATCTTTACTTGGGCAGCTCCTTTGTTGAGGACTATATGCATAAATGTGTTAAATATATTTCATCATTCATTTTCAAGAAGTAAATGTAATCAAATGACAATCAATTTCTCTTTTTACCTACAGTCTACTTGTCTCAATAATCGCTTAGGACTAAAATCTTTTATGCTTTATTGAACTTCTCAAATGGTGATATATTATTTGAACTACTGCATTATTTTTATAAACTTTAATGAACTTTAAGACCAGATTTATTTGTTGCTTATGTACATTTTTCATAGGGTTTGGTACCAGTGTGCGAGGGTTCGCACAGGTTGTGTCTGCCACAGTTTCAGCCCATCTGATCTGAGCTGCACGCGACGAGGGACGCAAAATATTATGATTTATTTTTATTATAGCGGGTAAAGTGGTCTTTACAAGCATCAAACATAGGCTGGCCCAACCACCGAGCCATCGAGCCAGCGAACCACCGAACCACCCATTCAAACGCCCACAGACGGTGCCAAGCAAAAAGGCAGTTAGTTGGTTAGCAAAAGGCGCATGAGGATGTGAATTGGGATGTGGATGTGGATGTGAATGAGCTCGTCAGGTGGCTGGAAGCGATTGGGTGAAGAGAGGCAGGGGGAAGGGATGTGGGGGGGGGGCAGAGGTTGGGTTGTTAAATGGACGGGTGGATTTGCACTTGCCGCGCTGACTGTTATCTTCATTTTTGCTTTCAGTTATATTGCCTGGGAATTCCTGTGGGAGTTAGCTGCATACCAGCCCCGGTAGCAAAAATGAGCCGGCAGGCGGACCGGCAGACGGACTGAGCCGGAGCTAAAGCCAAATTGTGTGCCCGGGCCATGGGCATAAAAAACAAGCGGATCAAACAGCAACAGCAACAACAACAACAACAACAACAATGACAACAACAACAACAACAATAACGACGACGACAGTAACAACAATGGCAAATCGAAAATGTGTGTTTCTCGCATTGACCATTGAAATTGCATTAATGCTACATAGAGTTAGACAGAGAAAGATAGTAAGACTGACAGAGAGAGAGAGAGAGAGAGAGTGTGTGTGTATATTAGAAGGAGAGAAAGAGATAGAGAGAGTTTCATTGTAGCATTAGACAACCCTCGTTTCTGGTAATGGAAATCTGCGTATAATCCCCGTGAATTGATAAGATGGGCGGGATAAACTAGTTATGGCCATTAATACGATCAATTTGATGCTCACTTCGCTGAAAGTAAATAACAACCTTATTGCCAAATGTTGAAAAACATATTTGAGCGACATGGGTACAAGCATTGATAAAAAAAGAAAAAAAAAAACAAAATAAAAAATAAAAAAAAAAAACGCCACCCTTTCCAGGGAACTCTCCTGTCTCTCCCCAACCCCTGCAGCTTTACGGGCATGTCTAATGGTGTTTGTTACCCGCCTTTTGGTTGAGCATTTGTAACTGATAATTGCAAAGTTGTTGCCAGTTTTTCAGTAGCCTTTACCCCACTCTACCTCTCTCTGCTGCCCTGCTACTCGCTTATACATTAAGTTTTACATATGCTCGGTTTTTACCGAGGAGGGTTCATTGAGGGTCAACTGAATGCGTTGATGTGCATTTTAAGCAGGTTAACCTGTTAAGTGTCATCGCCCAGTCAAAGCAAAAAAGTGTAAGCTAAGGCAGCCATGTGGGAGACATCCCACTCCACATGCAGGTCAAGCTGGGTAGTTTGCCAGGTGCGAGGCTGGAATCGAATTTAAGAGTTAATGCATTATCTGCTCAAAGATCTAATGGATTTGCTAGCGAAATTCTGTCTCATTATTTAGGAAACTTGCTAAAAAAAATATGTTTATATTAAATATTATTTACATAGTCAAGGAGAATATCAGAGATTAGTGTAAAAGAGAGTAGAAGAGCCAAGGCTATAGACTCGACTGGAACTGTTGGTCGATTCTGAAAAGACCTAAAACCGAGACAGCCAAAAGAGAAAGGCAAGAGAGAAAGAAAGATATAAAAAGCTAGGCTAGATACTTGATTGTAGCAGTGACTAGAGTTCCTAAAAACTAAAGGCTGAGACTAGAAAGAGTGGGACAGAATCGAGTCGTGAGATTATAAACTGTTAAAAGAGGCTTGACTGTGAAAGTCTCTCTACAGGCACTAGAAAGAGAGCGACTAGAATCTAAGCTGAAGAGTCAACTGTTGCAGCTAGTGAAGTCAGCAAGTCAAGACAGGACATAGAGACTAGGAACAGTGGAACTTGAAGCGAGGCTTGAGACTTGAAGGTGCTAAAAGACGTTATGTGAGAGACACTCGACTGTGAAGGTCAATCGAGTTTCTAAAAAGTAAAGCAAGGGACTAGAAAGAGAGGAATTATAACTAGGAACTAAGACTAAGTCTGTAGCTTAATTGAATACAAGTTTTAAGACTGATGGATAAAAAGATTTTGACAAAATAAAACTAAGGGACTAAATACACGGACAAGAAAGGCAACGGACCGAATGTGATAGTGTCTAAAGAGTAAAGCCAGGGACTGGAAAGAGAGAGACTAGCAACCGGGCTAAAGAGTCTAGAATGAAAGCTTAGCTACTGTTAAAGAGATTAAGGCAAATTGAAAATAAGAGATTCACAATATGGAGTAGAAGGAAAGGAACAGGAAATAAGGCACGACTTGAGCCTGTAGAGTCTTTAGTTCTCCTGTTTAGTTCTTCTCTTTCGAGTCTCTGTCTTAAGTTCCTTCGTTCAAATTTGCCATAGTCTGGGCAGCTATGCTCTAAGTCTTCTCTATGCTATAACTTAATTCTATCTGTGAAGTTATATTTTTGACATTTCAGATATAAATGAATACAAATTATTGATTTGAATCAACTTGTTGATGTTTTATATAATTGAATCTGTATTCTTCAAAAAGCTTCGTCTACGGAGCCATTCATATTGGAAGAACCATTTGGTTTCCTTTCAGCCTTGTTAAGAATCAGCTTAAATAGTCGAACCATTAGACCACCCATAACATTGCGTCTACAGACTTTACTAGTCTAAGCTGATGCTTAGAATTTGTTGCACTCCATTGGGAAAGAGGAAAAGTCCAACTGGAAAGCTTAACAAACGACAGCGAGCAGTACTTAACGTACACCCATCTCCCAATGGGAGATATACTAAAGAAAAAGAGAAAACACAAGTGATTTTATTTGGGTCTTAGGTGGTTCTTTATCAAAGTACAAAGGATTTGGTGTGGCTCGATTGTAAGCTGCAATTTGTGCAATCAGGACTTAAACGCGCACTCAATGTTGCATGAGCACGAGGAACGAGGGGAGTTCGAGGAACTTTGGCTGTAAATGAAATTACAGTGCACATTGAATACATTTTAAATATAAATGAACCGCATTCACAATTCACATTGGCGAAAGTGCAATTTGACTGCGCGTATCGCCGCGTGCGACACCATTTTTAACAAAACCATGGCAGTCGTGGCGTATGAGTGATGTCCACGTTGATGCCTCATAGAATGAACCACACCCACGTGCACGCCCACGCCCATATTCACGACTATGTCCATGGCCACAGCCACACCTGCCCGCGTATTGTGTTGGCCACATTTCTATGGCGTCCATGTCATCAGGCGGGTATTACATGTCCACATAAGAATGTCTTGCCTTGCTCTACCGCACAGCCACACAGTTAGCCATCTGCCGTCTGCCGTCTGTGTCCGGCCGTCCGGTTGATTGTCTTGCAATAAAGAGACAACGCACCGCACACAGACGCAGCGCTAAATAATTGATGAAGAAAAGAAAACTAAATAAATAAATGAATCAACGGAACGGCACGGAACGGAAAGGAACGCAGCGCAACCAAGCCAAGACGAGCACAGAGATAGCCCAAACCCAAACCCAAACCAACCTCAATTGAACCAAACTCAGCTGAACTGACGTGGACATGGGACATGGCACATGCCACATGGAATACGGCAAGTGGAATGCGGTTAGGATCGGGCCGTAAATTGTCACTGGATGACACAAAGCTTTCTACACACAAACACAACACACATACACACACACACACACACACGCCCACACACACACACACACACTCACTTAAGCCGCAAAACTTCCTTGAGTCAAGCAGCAGAAAAAAAAATGAGTAAGGCTGTTTATAGAATAACTTGAATAAGTAAAATACCCTGTATTTAGCAATAAAGATAAAATGAGTGGATATATGTGCAGTAAAAAGATATATATGCTATCGATAATTATCGATTTTATATGGAGTAAATACGCATTACTTATAAATAGTATGCAAGTGTCACTATTAAAATTGCTTTTTGACTATATCATATAGTTGATCAAAAATCGATAATTATCGATATAATTGCAAAAGTCAATAAGCCTGCAATCAGTAAACAATTTTGGCACTGCTCATAATATACGAGAGTCTGCATATAAACAAATTCTTCTTGCAGCATTTATATCGTTTACTGACAGCTTTATCTCATTTATCGATACTTATCGTTTGGGCATTTTCAGTCAAATCTTCTATGGCAAGAAGTGCATATTCCTCAATAATAAGCGCTAGCTGAGACGCTCATCGTTAGCCCAGTTTGCTTCACAGTCGCAGCACATGCTATTGACACTAATAGCGGATAGGGTATACGAAAAAACAGGCTGGTAAGCAAAGCTAATGCATTATTAATCCGAAAATTGTTGTGTATATAAATTTAGTTCTTTTTTGTTTGGCCACCGTTTTGTTATGGTGCAATATTAAATATGGTTACATATTTAATAATGTCAATCCGGTGGTGATAAATACCATAACAATCGATAACTAGGACGTCCTATCGATTATTAATGCAAATGTTAAAATGAGACACGGGCGATGCGAAATGGAAGTCGCTGAGCTTGGGAATTGAGTTGACAGAACAGCGGATTGGAACGAGAATGTCGGAGACTGTGATGTGTGTGAAAGAGAGAGAGAGAGAGAGAGAGAGAGAGAGAGAGAAGGAGCTTGGGAAAGCGAGAGGGAGTATAGACTGTGGACAGTGGACAGACCAAAATTGTTGATGACAAGAACGAAACTTGCTAGAATTGAAGATTCATGTTTTATGAAACAGCTAAATAGATAAATAAGTATATGAAAAGTGACAGCCGCAGAAAGAGAGAGAAAGAGAGAGAGAGCGAGATTGTGTAGATAGAGGGAGACTAAACTTTGAGGTGCAAGAAAAGCAAATAGTAGGCAGGGAGGGAAGGAATGAAATGAGAGGGCGACATTGATTATGTATATAAACTGGACTGCGAGACTGAGATAAACCCAAAGAGAGATAGATAGAGATATCACGAAAGATAGAAAGAAAGGCAGATCAAACACGAAGACCGACTTGAACTACTATGAAGATCAGATCAGAAAACAGTTTATCCTAATGCGCTTCAGTTAGAGCCAAATTGTAAATTTGTAATAGCTTCAATTATAGGAATTAAAACTAAATTAAATGATTTCATACATTCATGTATATATGTATGTATGTGGGGGGGAGTACGATAGCATCGGAAAGTATCGCGCTCAGTCTATGGCCCACAAATGCGAGACAACAAATATTTGTGTGGCGACGCTGTTTGTATTGCGGATGGAACCCGCAAGGGAGGGAATGACAGCTCGGAGGTGGTTTTGGCGGTTTACACTAAGTAGAATTTGATTGCGTGTGGAGTGGCAATGGAAAGTTAACGATATTTACCAAATAGTATGCCCAGCTCCATTCGGTCACGAAATGACAGAAACAGAGAAAATACAAAAAAAAAAAAAAAAAAATCAAACAGGTGCACTAAATGAATTTCAATATGATAAACCACTTGTGGTTGCCGGTTGCTTCAGGCGCCGGCCGATGGGCAGGTGTGTATGTTATGTTATGGTGGTGCATGGTGCGTGGTGTGTGGTGGCCGGCGGGCGTACTCGATATATATATATATGGTACAAGGGCCTCGCCACCCCGTTGCGGCGGGGTCATGGGCGTGCGTGTGCTGGAAAATGATTTGAGGGAAATTGAGCCATATGTTGCGAATACTAATGGATACGCCAGGCCCTCGAGTCTGTCCGTCCGGAAATATGAAAGTGTAATTTAAATTGAATTAAGTGTACTTGTTTTTCTACCATCCCCTTCTCTCCCTACTCCTCCTCCTCCTCCTCATACTCCTCCTGCACACCCCTCTGGGCAAACCAGCCGGCAACTGGTTGGGCAGCCAAAAACTTTGCCGTTGCTGTTGCTGTTGCTGTTGCTTTTCTTGTTTTGGTAGCTGGTGCAAAATCTAAATCTGTGATAAATGCCTGCAAAGTGGCTAGCTGCCAGGCCACACCCCCCGGCACACAGCGCCCCTTGCCGCAGTGGCTCAGTGGCTGCAGCATCATTGTTTAGCAAATTGATAATATTTATTGTTGTTGTTGTTGTTGTTGTTGCTGTTCTCATTTGTAATTGTTACAAATGCTGGCAAGCTGTCAGGCGAGCTCAAACAACGTTTTTCCGTCCTTTCGTCCTTTCGTCCTTCCGAGCTGCCGTTCCTTTCGTCCTTCCGTCCTTCCATCGTGCCCATCGCATTGTGTTTTATGATGGATATGATTATTTTAATTAGCATTATATTTGCTCTCGTATATATTTACCCTTTTCGTAGCACTCATAATTGGCTCTTCATATGCTCGCAAAACTTGCACATTTTGTGGCCTACCGGGGGTTGAGAGATGTTGATGAGAGGGATGGGGCGGGGTAAGGTGGTTGCTCTAACGTAAATTACTTTAATTTAATGAGTTTTGTTATGTTTTTCCTATGAACAGTAGGGCAGAACATGGGCGTTGCGAGACAGATGGGGAAGGGGTGACGGAAAGGGGAGGGGAGGGGGTTGGCTTTATGGCACTCTCATAACGCTTATGACACATGTTACCAGAACTGATAGACAGCAGCCATCAAATCAAGTGGAAAATTTTAAACTTACATTTGCCAAGGGGGTTAAAGAATGCGTAAACTTGAGAAAGGGCAAAGAGGGGGGAGGAGGGGGGCGGCAGGACAGGTATTATGGATAAGGCAAGGCAGGTGGATGGTTTGGATGGGTCGATGGCGGCTGAGAGCCATCAAAACTTATTTGATAGAGATTTTGTGTAGAGCTTCGAGTGTTAGTCGCATTAGCTTAATGAAGCTAAAACAGGTGGCAAAAAAAAAAAAGAAAAAAGAAAAAGGGGGAAATGAAACTGACTGAGATAAGAAAATTAGGAATTTGATAAAATTAAAATCTCTTTACAATAGTCAAACGAATCAAAAATGAACTAAAAATGAAATTCGAAATTGATAAATGAATTACATATAATTTGTGTTCAATTGGAAACCAAATGTAATGAATAGAGAGCAAAACGTAATTAGAGTGAAGCAAGATTCAATTATTCGACAAGGGAAACTGGAACAAGGCGTGCCAGTAAATTAATTATATGTTCGAATCAGTTTTTAAACTCATGTTCACATAGTGAAAGGGGCATACTCTTAGAGATGGAGCTTCAAAGTAATGCATCTACACGCCTACAGGAGGCGTGGCATATGAAAAATGTCTAATTGGTGTTTAATGAAAATAATTTAAGTTTGGTATATGATGAAAATAATTGATATATGCATAGTCAGGTAGACTGAAAATATATATTTGAAATACCTAACTGGGGGCAAGAGAAAGGGCAAGGTAAATCGGATAATACTTTTATCGGAGACAGTTTTTATAGGGCGAAGTTGAAGATTTTATACTAAATTATTGTTTGCCTTACTGTTTGATCAAAAATGATTTTATTGCATGCATTGGGGGCGTGGCAAATGGGAAAAAATTGCCAAAAAGTTTCTAAATTGTAGAGATCATTTGGCCAAGTTAGCAAATTTCTTTCATTAGAAATTAATGAAATTAATATAAAATACAAATATTTAACTAATTAATATAAATAATTATAATAATAAATAAATATATCAATAATAAATATAAATAATTATAATAATATTACAATGTATTGTTAATGAATAGATATTAAAATAAAATATTTCAAATTACTGAATCTATTCATCAATATAGATCGCGTGGAAAGATAAAGAGAGAATATATTGTATTTTTTAAACATAAACTTACTTTTAACAATATAACTAGGTTAAATTGTCTACAAGTTCCTGACATTTAATTCAGGAATAGTCACGATATATTTATTATTTTTTCAAATTTATTATTATTATTATATGATTACTTATTCATATGCTTACAGACAAGTAATATTAATAGCTGAAAGCTGGCTAAAATAAATCACATTGAATATAGGAAAAGAAACGGGCAAAGGTGAGAAGTGAAACCATTTAATTATGAATCCAGTTGGAATAAGCATTCAGCAATCGGAACGATTCTTTCAGCATAAATAGTAAAAACTTTGATTTGCTCATTTTATATTTTTCTTCAAGCTTAAGCATGTGCAAGACATTGGGAAAGAAAATATCAGCTGAATGTGACATGAACATATGTCTGGTTCCCATTTACGAAAGGATTATTTAGCGAAAAGAAATTAATGCAATGATGTTTTAAAGCATTAAAATGTTGCTGATGGCCATATCAAGATGCCTTCGAAGTAGGCTGTGGGAGAACATTGAGCAATCTTCGATTATTCCTGACTATCGGTTAAAAGGGCATAAGAAAAAACATGTTGAAATGCCAAAGAATAAGATAAAGATGTGAATTGCAAATAGAAGAGTTAGCTCTTCGCAGTGACGATCAATCATATATTGTAAATCATACATCTTTAGGTACTGGAACACTTACTTTCAAGCCAAAAAAAAAATACAAAATGTATTATGTTCGATGTTAAGGAGAGTGTAGAATAAAGTAACCCAGTCCATATTTGTTTGTGATTGTATATACGTAAGTACAGAAATATTGATAAAATTTGAGCATATTTAAATGAATATATTTGCAAAGAATATTATATATAAGAGCTATATATTGCATATGCATTTACTATAAATAAATATATATTTTCATATTTATGCATATATTTACCGATATATCTTACAAGATAATGTACTTTCAGCATCCTTGACTAGATTAGACAGGATAGCAGGAATGTCAGCTAATCCGAATACTAATGTCAGAACAGGATTCAGGCAGGGCTCGACAAGCAGGGACGGACAGATGAGCGATAATTCAAGGATGGATGAGGAGAATGAGGACGACTTTTCCTTTGCACATTTCGAACGTCAATGGCGACGCTTTTTGGTTAGATTTGAGCGACAGCGATTACAGTATATGAATTTCTATTATGGCGGTAAACAGACTGGAGTGTTCAGTGAGGAGGTGCGGGATATGGAGTTTCAGGATGCCATCGATGCGGCTACCATTGCCATCTGCGATGCCAAATACAATCTGAGCGAAGACCCATCGCCTTGCCACTATTGCAATTGCAACGGCATTCCGTGGGACCCCGTCTATGCATTCGCGCATTGCCTCACTAAGGACAGCTGCAATCATCTAGGTCATTCTCACTGACCCCTCAACAACAGCCAATGGGAAGGAAAGAAAAAATGAAAAAGAAAGGAATACAGACTAAGTAATTAACGAACCGTTCACACTATCAAACACTTTTGTCACCACAGATAGAAATTTTCATAAATTGTCAAAGTTTTCGAACTGCAAGCCTTAATATTTGACGTGGGACCTAGCGACAGGTAGAATCAAAATAATAAATTTTATAAACTTTTCAAAATAAAACAACAGTTAAAACATGGTCAAAAGTTACCTCACCTGCTGATACAGCTCCCACATATGGGTAATGCCAGTTGCAGTTGCAGTTGCATCTGGGAGCTGTCCAACATATATTGTGAGGACACGGTTATATGATCTATTCACACTACGTTCGCTTTTTCAAAAACTAATGCAAAAATTGTTTTCTAAATAAAAATATGTTAAGGATATACAAATTAAATTAAATAATCAAATCAATAAGTGAAAGTGTAATGTATTCGGATTTCAATTTCGAAGGTGAAGCAGAGAGGGAGAGGGAGAGATAGATATAGGGAGAGGGAAAAGTTAAAAGAGGAAGAAGTGGGGTACATAGAGCGAAATAGAAAGAAAAGAGCAAGTGAGAGAGAGAGAGGCAGAGACAGAGAGATAGAGAGAGTGAGATGGAGATAGAGATAGCGCTAGAGAGAGAGAGAGAGAGAGAGAGAGGGACAGAGAGAGAGAGAGAGAAAGAGTAGGAGTGAAAGAAAGAGATAGGACAGACAGAAAGAAAGAGACACAGAGGTAGAGAGAGAAAAGGAGATAGAACGAGAATAGTGAGAGGAACATAGATAGTGAGTTATAGTGTGAGAATAGGAGAGAGAGAGAGAGAGTGCGAGTAAGAGAGAGAGAGAGTGAGAGAAACAGAAACTGAGGTATAGGAAGAGAGATATATAGAGAGGTAGATAAAGAGACTGAAAGAAACAGAAAGAGAGAAAGACAGAAAAGGACGAAGACAGAGAAAGAAAGAGATAAGACAGACAGAAAGAAAGAGACAGAGATAGAGAGAAAAAAGGAGATGTAACGAGAATAGTGAGAAGAACATAGATAGTGAGTTATAGTGTGAGAGTAGGAGAGAGAGAGAGAGCGCGAGTAAGAGAGAAAGAGAGAGAGAGAGAGTGAGAGAAACAGAAACTGAGGTATAGGGAGAGAGATATATAGAGAGGTAGATAGAGAGACTGAAAGAAGTAGAAAGAGAATATGGCAGAAAGGGACGAAGGCAAAGAGAGACACAAAAAGAGTGAGATAGGACAGACAGGAAGTAAAAGAGACTGCAAAGGAGATAGAACGAGAATAGTCAGAGGAACATAGATAGGCATAACTCCCTATAAAGATAGAGATGGAGAGAGATTTAGACAGAAAGGGAGAGGGAGATGGCAAGACGACATGTGGACAGAGTGAATTATAGAGATAGATATTATTGTAGAGTAGAGATATTATGATAGAGTGAGAAAAAGAGATAGACGCAGAGGGAGGCTGGGTGAACTAGAGGTGGACGAAAAAAACAAGCTAAAGTGTTAAATCTTGAAAGAGATAGAAACAGAGACATTGAGACTGATATAGAAATAAAGAGAGAGAGAGCGGAGGCAGTGAAGAAGTGGTGCATAAATATATGCATGTCTTAATATTGCCTCAAGTTCACAATTCTAGAGAATTACCTGTTAAGGTCCATTAGGTTTCTCTTCTTCTTTAACTGTTCCTAGTAATCGTTGAACAAACGACATAATTTTTCCTTAGAACAAGAGTTTTCTTTATAGCTATTTAAGTTGAAATTGAATGATGGACTTCTTTTAAGAAAATTGTACAGCAGCTTTTCACAGTTAGCTTTATAAAAAATGTATTGCAAAATATATTGGACATTTCAAGGACTATGTCTGCTGGCAATGTCCCTCAATAGGAGATACCCTAAGCTCAGTCCAGAATTATTGCTTCGGACAGTCTGGGCATATTATATGCATAACCCGACGATGGGAAATCAGTCACTGAATAACTTCGATTACATATGTACATTTCCAATGAAATATTCAGAGCATAATTATGTCACTCAAATGTGTTTATATGTCAATCCAGAAGTCTCTACAAAAAAATAAACGCTTCAAAAGCGTCAGGGAAGAAGTATTCATCACGTGAAATACTCGTTATTCTAATGCTTGAGCTCTTAAGGAGCAAATTCAAAATATTTATTGAAATTGATAATCATGAAACTTTATCAAAGAAATGACTCAAGTCAAGAGTCACGCTCCCTCCTCTCCCTTTATGCCCAGAATCATTAGGGACTCTATTTCCTTTGTTAATAGCTCTAAATATTTGTAGTTTCTATTCCATGTTTAGAATCTCAGTTGGAGTTTTTGTTTTCGCTCTTAAGCATATTCCACTCATGGCAATACATATGTTTCGAGCCGTAAGTGTAAGTGCCGTGGCTCATAGTTTTGCCAGACACGGGGGGAGCAGGAGTCGATACTTTATTGCTATTGCATTGGGATGCTAAACTCCCTGGATAGTTGATTGTGGCACTCACTCAGTGGAAGGTTGTTGCACCTGAGACCGAAGCGCATGGGGTACAAATTCTCAGACTCAAGTGTCTGAGTGCGTGTGTGCCTGTGTGTGTGTGCCGAAAATTAAAGCCCACACGAGCGTATGCCAAGAAATTGGGAATGGTTGAGTGGGTGCTATGTGTGGTGTGAGTGAATGGGTATGGGAACCACAACAACCACCGGTGACGATGACGGCGACAGTGGCGCGTGGACAGCGCGCACTTTTGTCATGCTCGATTGTGCCGAAAACAAGTGGCATTACAACAACAACAACAACAACAACAACAACAACAACAAGAGCTGCAATAGCAGCAAGAGCAACTCGAATGTCTGGTCGAACAACTAGCTAAAGTTATAGGAACAGGTTGCTTGTGTAATTTGATTACAATCAACTTTAAATAGAGCAGCAACCACCCAGGCGCAGTATATGTCTATGCCAACATGTCCAGGACTAAACAGACAGGCAAACAGGAGTCGCCCGCCCGTCAATCGCGACCCACGGCCACGGCGGGCCCTGCACCGCCTCGAGCTGAAGTAGCGGTACAATACAATTAACGACACGAATCATGATGTGCTTACCTGGCAAACGACCGTCACGTGGCCCGTTCCCAGCAGGCTTACACGTCACAATTTTAATTTTATTAAAGAAACATTTCAAATTAACCACACACTGAAAGGGGACAGCAATAGAGCAAGAGCGAGAGCGAGAGCGAGAGAGAGAGCGTGCACGCAGTTGAGCAGCAAAAGCGGAAATTGAAGTTGTCGCCGTTGTCATTGTTGCTGCTTTTGTTGTAATCAAAATGACTGTCATAAAACGCAGCAAAACGGATAATATCCCATATCCGCAGCAGAACACACACACACACACACACATACATATGAACATACACATATGGCCTATTACAAGGCCAATTCATTGAAGCATTTCAAAACATTTCCGCTAAATTCAATGCTAACATGTTATACGATTAGTGCAAGTAGTGGGCATTACGTATAGCCCTACTTAATCTATATTAAAAGTTAGAAATTTAACAAATGAAATTCTTAAGCTCGTCTCAGTACCAGTTCTTTCCTTTCTATATACATAAATGTATATATAAAGACAATTAGTGTGAGGTAGATGATTAATTTCTCAACTCTTAGCCAATAAAGCTAGATTTTATTCAGCTATATTCGAAATTTCTAATAAATTCTAGTAATAATAGTTATTGGGTATACAATAGCTGTCATATCGATAAGCTTGCTGTTGATAATTTTAGTGCTCTTAAAAGTTAAGCAAATTGTTTGTAAATATTCAATAAACGTGGCCAACTATTTACTTCAATTAAGATCATAATATATTCATTAGCCAGACTGAATATTGAATTCTTGTTTTATAATTGCAGATTACAGAACTGTGTAAATTGAAGGGTAAGGCATATAGCTGCAAGCCAAGCCGATTATTACTAGACTCATTCAACAATTAGAATTACAAAAAAAATAAATAAATTAAATATTTTTTAGCTAGATTTTCAATAAAAATCTTTATAAGAGTTTCATATAATATATATCTAAATATGTATATATTCATAATATTTATCTCAAATCTTAACGGTTTGTCCTAGCATATATTATATTATATATATATATATATATATATATATATATATATATATATATATATATAATTTAGTCTTTTTCGCAATCTTTAATCGTTTCACTCACCTGTAATGGACGTTGCGGGGGGCCACTCATTGTATGATGATGGTACATCACATCGTGCTTGATTTGGGAGGGCATTTGGCTATGTACATGCTGGGCTTGGTGTTTCTGTATGTCGACGGCGGCGAGGGCTTCCGCTCTGCTGAGTATGCCATCGTTGATACCCGCAAAAATATCACCCTGTATCGATGAGAAACAAATGGAACAGATTTGCCAATTAGTCAAACATAATAACGATAATCTGCTTGAATTTTGAACTGGAAAGCAATAAAAAGCATACAGAGTAAACGAAACATGAGATAGATGAGGCCCACATCAACTGGATTAACTAGATAAATATATATATATATATATACATACATATATATGTATATAAGTAGGTATCATAAAACGAGCATATATGTATATATATAGTATATACATATGCATGTATATGTATGTATGTAGGAAACCTAACATAAGTAAGCAAATATCGTATATCAAATAAATCGAATAGTTTTTGTTTGATTTGTTTGTTTATTAAAGATTACGTAAATCAATTCAAAGGCATAACAACTGTGTGTGTGTGTGTGTGTGTGTGTGTGTGTGAGTGGGGATGTGCGTGTGTGTTGTGTTGTGTTTTCTTTACTGTGGTTTTACTGTGGTTTAACTTACATTCTGACGTGCTGACCACGAATTGCATAATAGGGAAGCATCTTCTAATAAACGACTCTGAAAAGACGAGACAAACAAGGATAGTATATGTATGTACGAGTTTATACTGGGCTATTTAACATCAAATTCAATTAACAAATTGATTCATATCGTGTGTCTAATTGTGTGTGGGTGCATGTGCATGTGCATGTGCATGTGTGTGTGTGTGTGTGTGTGTGTGTGTGTGTGTACAGTGTAACCTCAAGTTAAGGGCATTCACAAAAGTTATATATCGAGTCGTTGTTTGTCTATGTTTCATTTGCTTGGTAAAAACTAAAACTTCGATTTATAGCTTGATGTACGAATACGAATATATATCTATGTAAAATAGAAAGTATTTGATATTATATATATTTCTTTGAGGGCATTTGAAAAATATTTTATTTAAGGGTAGTAAATAGTTTATAATTATTCAGAAGTAAGAATGTCGAATATGATCGACTGTGGCATACTCTATCACGTTTCAAAATCACTTAAATGTATTCATAAATTAAGGTTTTATTATTTTTATATGTAGCGGATAAACCACCTGCAAAAATTGATTAATTTAGCTTAAAAAGTATATTCAATTTATTTATTTATTTTTTTTTTTTAATGAATTTATTTTTATTTTTCGTAAAAGTTCTTAGAAGTTGATATATCAAGAGATAATCTACATTAACTCAACTGTTAAATTTGTATATTTAGGTTTCGAAATTGTGAACTATACAGTATTTTTCTTCGTTTAATCACACCCACTTAGGGGTTTACTTAAGGCATTTTAATGGTTCGAGAGTGTAATTTCACTTATGGTTTCTAGCGCTAAACAAATCATATTTATTATTTTACTTTTTTATTTTATGTGATCCAAAATCCAACAGATTTTATATAATATACTCTATTTGTCGATCTGCACTAGATCTCAACAGTAAGTACGTATCACATCAAAATTTGTTATCATATCTCTAAAACTATGGAAGATGCAGTTTTAATAGATTTGATTTAATAGATTTTAATGACCGTATATTTATAATAGTTTGTAAAGAACATTTCATCTTTTTATTATTTACGCTCTGTTCGGGAGATCAACCCAAAAGAAAGTCAGTCTGAGAGAAGTGACTTCGGTTCTATTCGTTCTATTCGCTGAGAGAAAGTGAGAAAGCGATACGACGTATTGACGACTGACGCCCGCATTATAAGGCTTATTATGTATGAGGAGCAATTGATTCAATGAGTCAATGAAAACGATCTTCACTTTCACATACACATTCATGGACTCAGATTCAGCCCTTGCTTGTGCCTCTGTCTCTGGTTTGGACTTATACTTAGGCTTACCTTCCGCTTCTGCTGCTGCTGCTGTCACTGACTCTAGCTCACACTTACATATGTAGCAAAATGAACCTTCGTCTATATAACAGCTGAACATGAACTGGAAAATCTAAGGGAAGCAAAAGATAAGCAAGCGAGCCGATCGTAAATGAAGTCATTAAAGAACTGATGCAATCGCTTGCTCTCTGAGTTTTTTTTCTTAAAGTGTGAGTGAAAGACATCGCGAAACAGTCAATAGATATTTGTGAGATATGATATTTATATATGTTTAGGTAGCAGTAGAATTAGTTTAGGTGTGAGACTTTATTTTAATATATAATTAATATTAAGTTTAATATTTAAATGAGCATTCGAGTATCTATGTTATCAAGTATATATATATATCATGATTTTCCACGTCTTTAGTAAAATGTTTATCAGTTTATCAGAACGATGTCAAATATATGCTGCAAACTAAATTTTTAGATTATGTTTGAAAATATTTGACTCAATTAAACTAGATTATATTCTTTCGTATGTTTACTTGGCTGTTTATACACTTGACATGAGACTAAAAAATATGTTTTGAAAAAGGGCGCAAAGACACGCGCATTGAGCGATGCGCTTTAAAGACGAGACATGCTTGGAGCTGAGTCTTTGCTTAATATTGATTTCTGCACAACGTGTGTGGGGCATCGTGGGGGGCAATGGGGAGAGATTGCCGTTAAATAAATAATTGTAAAATATTCTTGGCGCTTGTGTGTTTTTTTTCTTTTCGCTTTGGTGAGTCTTGTTGTCGCCATTGTGGCTCTCAGTGCTCCAGTCGTATCGATTTTATTTGCTGGCAAATGCTGTGCAAAGCTCACGAATTTTATAGTTAATTAATTATTTAGATGCGCACAAAAGTTCAAAACAGGGCATTCAGGACATACAGGACACAGAGGACATTCAGGACTCCATGCACATGGAGCAGTCGCTCATTTGGTGGGCGAAAGTTGGCGCAGCGAAAGGATTTTCCATTTTGCCGGAAAGCGCCTGTATTCCAAGGACTTTTTCGACCGCAATTGCCGTGCGACGGCCATCCAAGAAATCAAAATGTTGCGCATTTTTAATGCAGCAGCAGTAGTAATAGCAGAACTTGGAGTTCGAGTTCGAGTTGGAGTTGGAGTTGGAGTTGAAGTTGAAGTTGAGTCCTTGCCTTAGATGTTCGACTGTTTGTTTGCTTTGCTTGGCCCATTTGTACGAGCGACTGGACATGTAAGCAGACCCGGTCTAGCTAATGGCCATATTTCCCTGTCAGTTGCTGCCGCCACCCCAGCACTGCAGCACCCCGAACAACCCACAGGCAGCGCAATAAATACCGATTTGCACACAGTAAAAGGACGACGCTTCAAATGCCGCTTCGCCGTCTAGCCAGCTGGCAGCAAAACCAACAAAATGACTGTCATATGACAAGCAAATAGTTAAGATCTTTTCGTCAATTTATGTGTAAAGAATATTTCATATATTTTTTATTAAAATATTTAAAGTATCAAAATGAAAAGACGAATGATAGAAAAAATGTAAGCTGAAGAAAATATTATTAATTTTTAATCAATGCAAAATTATAATTTAAAAAATATTTATTTCAAGCAAAAAAGATATAGACGCGAAAGTAGACTATTATTATTATTATTATTATTATTATTATTATTATTATTATTATTATTATTATTATTATTATTATTATTATTATTATTATTATTTATTGTTATTATTATTATTTTTATTATTATTATTATTATTATTATTCATTTATTTTTTTTATTACTTTTTTTGCCTGGCTAAAAGATTCACTTATTTATTTACATAATTTAAAATTATTGAATAATAATCCCCTTTGGCAGCTGAAGCTAAAAAATTTGATGTACTTTTAATTAGATGCTGCGATTCTATGTTTTTCATTCCAATTAAAAATATATTAAAGTCATATTAAATATTATATATATTATTCTATGATTACAAATTAAATGTTCTTTAGTTTCTATTATACTTGTTAAACATATTCTAAAATACTCTCGGAGTTTATTCTCCACTATAATTGTTTAATTTCATAATATACATATATATAGTTCAGTTCACTATTTAAGATAAGGCGAGCAGCGCTCAGTTTCGCATTTTAATTGTAGAGCGGTAGTTGATCGACTTATACGTTTTGTTAAGAGAGATATATTATTATATATAATTTGTAAGAGACTCAAGTATTTTGTGAACATATTACGATAAATTTTGCTGTTTTTCTCTAACAGAACTCGCATATAACTATTGAACATTTCTTGATGCCTGCAAATAAAAGTCTTTCAGAAAAGTCTCTCAGAAAAAGTCAAAGACCGAATGATTGCATTGGCTTCTTCAACGAATTCGTTCGACTCGCAAATGAGTTTTTTGGTTTCATTTCTCTCTGAGCTTTATGAAGCAAAGACCTTTTCGTGTATGTATTGATGTGTATGCGAGGGTTGCGTTCACCAAACACATCAATTGCATACGTTAGTGTGAAAGTGAAGATGGTTTGCATAGATTTCCATACGTTATTTGCTCATTTACTGAAGCTCATTGTACGAGTGTTAATCATATCGGTCTCTAAATGATTTACGGTTAAAGAGCATCGCACGAATAGTTCAATGCAAAGTGCTCAACCGAAAACCAAAACGAAATGAACCGAAGGCTTTTGGTCTGAGCGAGAGCGAATGAATATGATTTTTATTTATTTGGTTCATCTCGAGAGCGAGCGTGCGTTAATGCTCAACTGTCTACTGGACTGTATTGTGTAAGCCCTAATTGGCTAACACGATCACTGATCTTTGTACTAATATGATTCATATTAAAGTTCATTTCAATGGATATTGGAAAGGAATAAAAATAGGAGCTCAAGTTTCAGTCAACAACAATGTTGCAGGCTTCTCGATGCAATGAGCCGCTGATTCAGAACTTTTATGACATAAATCAAAGAAAAATGTAAGATTATGTTCATATTTTTTGCTGAATTTTGGAAATATCTATCACACATGAGTCATAGCCATATAAACAACATTTACTCAAATCAAATCAAATAAATAATAAATAATAAGTAAATAATTTATAATAATAATAAATAAGCAGTACTGTTACATACATATGTAGAGATAGGATAGAGGAAAATGAAGTAAACACATAATGGGGTAGCTCTAAACCTTACGAAAAATCTAGAATGCTCTACAAAGGAAAATGAGAGCATCAACACTCAAATGGGAGCTTAGAGCAATAGATTTGTTTATGTATATATTTATTAAATACGAACAGATAGACTAAGGGTTAGATCAACTAGACTTTAGCCCTCTGGCTATTCGTTTATTGATTCATTTAGCCTCGACACACATAGAAGCAATCATTTTCATAATATGATATAACTTATTTCCTTTTCAAGAAATCAAAAAGAAGTTATATAAGGCTCGAATTACCTTGGTTTGCCTTGCGATTGAATTCAGTTCAATTTCATTCAGTTATGCTATTTTCTCTAAAAATAATTTCCCTTTCTTTTTGTCAGTTATACAATTTATGAAGACTCATCATAGAAGTCGCATTGCTGTGGATGACTTTCAACTTTATGCAATTCCCTATAAATAAATCAGAATAATTGCTGAAAATTGCAGAAAATTACTTGGCTTAGGCAACACAGAAGTCATTAAAGAACACGTGTGCCAATATCGGAGCACCACGTGGCAATTAGTCCCAATGCATTTGCCCACGTTGCAGTGCGTTCGGGAACTACGTTTAATAGAATCGCCCATTGCTAATGCAATATCAATTGCATTGCTATTTTCATATTACATTTGGCATTTTGAGAACAGATGTTCAAATGGCGCTGTCTAAAGTCTGATATCTGTTTGTGGAGCGACAACTTCATGCAGAAGTAGAAGTAGCTTGTGCTTATCATATATATCATATATACGTGTATACGTTAAGATAGAGGGAAATATATTTACATTAGTAACTAGTAGGGTAAGATAATAATATCTGTTACTCGGGCATTGTTCATTCTTATTTGTGTAGATGTAGAATGTCGTGCCAGAGGCTTGAAGTTTTGGGCCTATTTAGAAATTATTTTGCAATCAATTTCCCAGCGTATAGCCCATGAAAGGCCCTGCAGCTCTGATGTGTGTAAAGCAAAATAACTGGAATAGCATCTTTGCCTAGGTGTTAGAGTATGATTTATTTAGGCACTTCACTCAAGAGAACTTTTCATTTATATATATATATTTTGTTAAGTATGTAAGATATTTTTGTTAACTAAATATAGTTAGAGATAACTTATTGGTCATAAGAAATTTTAAAAGTTCTCATTGAATCTGTTAATACTTTAAGCTCATTGTTAAGCGGCGAGCACAGCCCAAAGCAGCTGTAGTTCTACTCTAATAGAAAGAGAGAGAGAGAGAGAAAAAAAAAGAAAGAGTAGATTCAAGTAAGTAGTATATATGTAGTTGAATGAAAGTTCTAAGATCTATCTGGCTGTATTCGTGAAAGTTTTAATAGAATTTATTAATTTTTTCCAGCTGTTATGAATTGTATAGTTGAAGCTCATTTAGTAAAACACAGAAGTTGCTTCATATACTATATGATCGAATACATATACATATGTATACATATATATATATATATATCTATATAATTTCTTCTTCAGCTACACTCTCCTAGACAATTCACAATTACAAACAAAATATATACGTAGTATTTATATAACTTAATTCTCTCCAAAGCACATTCCAATGAATACGCCGGGTAATTGATATTATGAGGCTGACAGGCATTTTAACTAAACGTACGCTAATCGCAGCTATTTAGCAGCATATTTAAAAATTACTTTCACTTTGTGGCTTGCCCCAACCCCAGCGCCACCGCCACTGGCCTAGCCACAAAATACAACAAA
The DNA here is from genome assembly GCA_035047405.1 of Drosophila stalkeri. Lineage (NCBI taxonomy): Eukaryota > Metazoa > Arthropoda > Insecta > Diptera > Drosophilidae > Drosophila > Drosophila stalkeri. The sequence continues at coordinate 6,692,216 of JAWNPR010000061.1, read as the reverse complement.
TGTCTTGCTTCATTTCTCGTTGGCAGCGTGCCCTGAAAAGTAGGCAACAATTTTTTTTCTGTTTATATTTATTTCTGGTAAAGCACTGGCCAATGCAAGCAAACGGCAAACAAATTAATTTATGAATTAATATGCGCAGTCATTCATCAAATTATCGCCCAGTCCTGCCGCACCACTGAACCACACAGCAAAAATATGGCTTGGCCCAAAAGCGAGTTGGTTCTATCTGTGTGTGTGTGTGTATGTTTATCTGTGTGTGTGTGTGTGTGTGTTTCTTGACCTGACTTCAGTGCATAGATTCGGTCAGGCAGTGGGCGTGCCAGGGGCTAGGCAGCGGTACAGCGGTGGATGGTGCGATGTGGTGCTTTAAGGCCGCAGTGCAGGTTGACACTTGCACATAAATTCTTTATTAGTGTTATAAATTAATCAAGCCAACTTCTGCCTGTTCTCTCTCTCTCTCCGTCTCTCTCTCACTCTGTCATTTTTTATGCTCTGCTTCATTCACTCTTTTGGGTTTATTTATTTTTTCTGCTGTCTTGTTATGTGTTATTTTCACTCTCGCTCTGTACACACACATTTGATTGTATGTGTGTGTTGGGTTACTTTTTTTTTTTTTTTTTTTTTTTTTTGCTTGTCAGCCATTTAATATTTATGATGTGTGTAAACAGATACGCAATGAATGTTGAATGAATGTTGAATTTTATCGATTGCGTCGCTCAAATGCAGCCAAAAAACTAATGCAGAAATAAAAGAGAGAGAAAGAGAGAGAAAGAGAGAGAAAGAGAGAGAGAGAGAGAGAGAGAAAATAAACATGATAATAATGATATTAATATTATGCTTCACAGACTTAAGGCTTTAAATGACACAAATCACATATGAAAACCGGCAACACCTCAACTGAAGACGTTTATCGACAGCATGAAAATTGACAGCTTCAGCTGCAACTGTTTAACTGCCAGCTAAACTAGCTGGCAATTTAGGCTTAGTTGAAGTGATTTTAGAGAGTGAAATTATTAAATAGTATTAATGTATTTAAAAATACAACAAATAAGTTAATTGAATTAATTAATAAATTAAAAATACAAAAAATATGTGAATTAATCATGAAATATATATTTAATAAATAAATAATATATATATATATATATTTTTTTTTTCCAAATTTCCTTCATCAATAGCTAATTGACTTCAAGTTATCTCCAGATACATTTGTATCAATTTGTATAAAAATAAAATTGTTTTTATTTATTTTACAATTAATTTGAATTTTCATTTTCTATGTCATTGCTTAATTAAGCTGTTTTTCATTTCTTAAAAGCACTTTGCCGTTTCACTTTGTTCTAAATACTCTAAAACAATCAAAAATGTAAAAACTGATGCTGAAATATATTCACAATTTTCATTCACAACAGATTAAATATCACTGCAGAGCTATGGCAAATGCTCTATTTCTTTCAATGCTTCATTTTACACTTTATTTATCAACGGAATATATCTTCTGAAGAGATTATATGATTTTATAATATAATTTGTAATAAATAATTCTCAGTTAAAATACATATTTTTTTTTTTTCAGCCTCTGATGCTATTTATTTGTTATTTGATGGGAAGCATCTGTAGATACAAGTTTTTGAGAATAGTTATACATAGTTATAGTAAGTACTTCTTCCATACACTTTCAACAGTCCATAAAAGTTGAGAAAGTGGTTAGATCAACAATCATAAATGATTGTTTTGCCATTTAATAAGCATATAATATTTCTTATATATGTTCTTTATTAATGCAAAGCTTTAAGAGTTAAATTTCCGATTTGATTTTTAAAGAATTATTATAAATTTGCTAAAATTAACTTTTTTTTGTGATTTAGCGAATGATATACTTTAGAATCCGGTTAAAACGACTCCGCTTATAGCGTTCGTATAGATAAAATTCTGGTCCCCAGACAAAGTTATATGGTTATAGCGTCTTCCGGGTATAACGACAGCGTATTTATAGCCGGTTTCTACATTATATGACATTGTTATTAATAAATAAAATGTCGATGATTATAAATGTGTTAGCTACAAGAGTAAATAGTATAAATATACAAATAATGTAAACTTATGGAAGCTAATTTATCTCTCATGAAAAGAGAACAACTCCATAATCGTATATCGATTTCCAGTCATATGGCATTTGGTTACCAACTCCTAACTAGATTCTAATTAGAATTAATGTTTTTCGAGTTTTCTGGAATTCAAACGAACCTAGTTCCGTTTCATAATAGTTATTAAACTTTGCTTTTACAGGGTATCTGCATAGATGCAGCTGTTGTTGGTTTTCTTTTTTTTTTCCATTGCCCTGTTAACCATTTTTGATTGGTTTGTGGTGCGTTTAATTGGCACATTTGTTGCGGCCATTTAATGCAGTTTATGAATATTTAAATCAAATTAACGGCACAGCAGGCCATCTATTTAGCACTCTATGCAAACACACGGCAGGGGGTGGCGAGTGGGGTGTGTGGTGTGGGGCGTGAAGAGAGTCACATGGAAAGTTGGGGTTGCGTTGTCCAGCCATTTGTCTGTTTGTCCATTTGTCGCTGACAAATGTCCATTAAATGGACTGCAAGGCGTTAAGTGTTTGCTGTAACCAGCCAAAGAGCGCATTTTCTATAGCTCTCACTCTAACTGTCTCTCCCTCTCTCTCTTCCTTTTGCTATCTCTCTGTGTCTGTATATACATATATTTCTGCTTAATGCGCTCAGCCAGCCAAGGGTAGCGCATAAATCCTATAAATCCGGCGCTTTGATCATTCGCCTTTTGCCATACGCTTTTTGCTGCTGCTGCGTCTCAAAGCCGAAAAGTGGCCCAAACTCCGAGGTTGGGGGGTGAGTTGTGCAAGAAGGATGAGGCGGTGGGGGATTCCTTGTGTGTGTGTGTGTGTGTGTGTGTGTGTTAAATCCGCTAAGCAAATGTAGTTGTCGTCCCTTTAAGAAGGCGACGCGTTCGTTGTTTTTATTTACAGTAAGTGTTTTTAAAGTGCCCCGTGCCAGATTAAAATTCTCCTCGCCTCAGCGGACCGGGCATTGGGGTTGACAGCACCAGCAGCACCAGCAGCAGAAGCAGCAGCAGCAGGTGAAAGCTGACTACCCCGTCTCTCATTACTTGGCAATCAACTTTTTCTGTTTTTTATTTCGACTCGCAATTTGCACAAGTTTCTGTCTGCTTTCTTCATTAATTTATGTACCCCTCACCCCCTCTCTCTCTCTCTCTAGGTCTCTCACTCTCTCTCACTTTTAGCTTATTTGCTTGCTGTTTCTCTCTCATTTTTATTTGTCACCCAACAATGGTTAATAAATATTTAATGTAAATAAATTACAAAACGCTTTTCAAGGTTACGACCGGCTTCTGCAACCGCTGCCATTAGCGTCAGCTACGAACAGGCTTAAAGTAAAGCAAAAAAAAAAAAACCCATAAATCTATTTACTAACCCCGCCAGCGCCCACAATCGCCGTGAGTGACATTTATTCAATAATTAAGACAAATATTTGCTAGCTATTTATTTTTAGTCACACACACACACACACATACATACATATATAGTCAAATTGATGGTTAGCTTTCATTTCATGCATACCCTGTAATCAATGCAAAAGTTAATAAAGTATCTGCTCTGCTGGCCAATCAAATCATTATTTCTTGACAATGTATATTTAACAGGAATAAGAAAATTCTTTAGATTTATTATATACTTTGAGGCCTTGATTCAAATTCACTTATATATCAGTTATAACACAGTTTGATACTCTAATAATATAGTTATTCTGCTTTCACACAGTCAATAGAGTTCGATTAACACAGTTTTTATAAAAAGTTCAGTTATTTATCTGAATTCTTTCTATAAAGTCTTATGATATAGAAATTTATTGCAGGCTAAAATTTGCCAATGAAAACTTGAATAAGTGAACACACATTAAGTAAGTGTTTTAACGCTAATTGAAAGCTTAATAATAAATATATAATAAAAAACAGAAATTTAACTAAACTTTATAAAGAATTGAGCAAATCGTATGATTGATTTAATGAAAATGTAAATATATATATACATATTTATATTATTATTTTTTAAGATATACAATAATGTATATATTATATAACATATAAATGTGCAATAAATATATTTATTTGCAAATTTATATATTTATATATTTATTGTTTTTTTTTTTAACATGGATGAATAAATAAAAATATGTTAAAAAATGAAAAATATATTTATATTTGTTTATAAGGCAGGTCCATACTATCATGGGAACTATCCCATAGAAGTCAATAAGATATTGACTATAGAATTGCCATCATTTGGTTATGTCAACGTATTTAAATAATTAAATAATTACAAAAAAAAGAAGTAAAATAAATAAATAAATGCTTAAATCAATAAGTAACTAAATATATGAGTAAATACATAAATATAAATTAATATAAAAAAATATGTCTTCATATTTAAATATTATGTTATTAGGTATTTCATGAATTATGAATGAATTATGTTAAATGTATTAATAAATATTTAGTTTATTATTAACTTTTTTAAAGATAATTTGAAATGCATTAATAAATATTTAGTTTATTAGCTGTAAAATCTTGCATATATGTATGTATGCATATATATACATACATAAATTCATATGCATATTTATGTACATATCTGAATCGATAAATAAATAACTAAATGAATTAAAAAATAATTAAAATTAAATAAATTTGTCTTTATTTATATGTATTCTTAAGATAATATACGTATAATAATAATAAAAAATATATATTAAATAAAATTTAAATGTATTGATAAATCGTTATGTTAAAAGCTCAATAATTTTTGATAATATAAATTTATATATATATACATAACATATATAAATATTTTCACATACATATACGTACATGTCTATATTTAACTCTATGACAGGGTTGACAGGGTATCTCCACGCATTGTATACTCACACTTTAGCACACTTTTACTTATGATTATGCATTTTTTATAGTTTAATTTTTTTTCTGCTTGCATTTGCTTTTCCGTTTCCGCTTTGCCACTTTTCAATATGTTTGTGTGTACACACATGTGTGAGAGTATGTGTGTGTGCTGTCTGTGCACAACGTATTTATAAATAAACATGTCTGAGCCCAGAGTCGAGTAATAGCTGTAATGTCTACATTACATTTATTTATATACACATATGTACATATATACATATGTGTATATAAATGTATAATAATATGTGAGCACAAAGATAATAAATAGCGCTAGACGATAAATTCGAGAATAAAGTTTAGTTCAAAGCCCCGATTATTTAATATTAATGAGAATAGACCAAAACAGACCAGAAAAATGACAAAAAAAAAAGTAAATGAAACACACACATTTACAATGTGCCATAAAACATTTCTTATTCAAATAAAAGAGAAATACTTTCATTGTCAATAGAGCTTTGAGTGATCGTATTGAAAGTAAAGGGAAATAGAATAATATGATAATTGATTCCCATTGGGAACTATACTATTCTTCTATTATTATTAATTAATTTTCTGCATTATATAAATATATTTCATTTTTTAGAGATCGTTATTTATATTATATAGTCCATAGCTCATATTCTCTGAATTTTTAACAAAAAAACATTTTTTGCATGCTCTAAAATGTATGCTAGACTTTTTTTATGGGTCATTAACCTTTAATAATTTATTTATTTTTTCTTTTCAATCTACATCCTTTTAGTATATATATTTTATTAACAATATATTATAGTTCATCGTCTCTTATCTATTTTTTGTTTGTTTTTTAACTGAGATATCATTTTGATTATTTAAGGATTTTCTGTCTTTTAATTTACAAAATGTGGAAGAAATTTTAAGTTTGTAATATTTAATTAAAACAGATCCTAAACTCCGAACTCTAATTTACAATTACAAATATTGAAAAATTAATTTAAAATGTGGAAATATTTCATAATATATTTTGAATTAAATAATTCAAATATATTTTGAATTAAAACAAAATTTTAGATGGATTCTCTCTTGTTATGTGATATGTTTGGCTCTACTGGTAGATAATATTTGAAACAGCTAAAAAGTTGATGAAATAAAGCAAACACAATAATAAAGAAGAGTTTAAAATATATTATTATCATTATTATTATTATTATTATTATTATTATTATTATTATTATTATTATTATCATTATTATTATTATTATTATTATTATTATTATTATTATTATTATTTTTATTATTATTATTATTATTAGGATTATTATTATTATTATTATAAATAAAAACACAATATTTAAATTTGCTGATTAAATAAAAGTTTTGATGATAGGGCGCTTGAAAGCCAAGTCTTATCCAGAGATTCAAATAAAATAGTCAGCCAAATGCTATTGTTTGTGGAATAGTAACTCACAATTGATTAGAAAGTTAGCGTTATATATAAAATATATATGCTATATATACAGTACAAAGAGAAGTAATTTCAATTTCTTAGAGTTCTGCAAAGTCTGCAAAGATGTTCAGCCGACGGCAAATGCAGATTCTCTCAGAATTCATAGTTAAATTTTGCATATAAAATATTTATTTATAGCTCCGCCAAATGCTCAATTTTGATATCAAACAAATAATAAGAACAAATTGCAATGCCTTTGGCTTAGTAGAGCAGGCCAAAGCGATCAATATTTCTCATCGATTTGGTAGATCTTTTAGATTTGGCTTGATTTGTGATACTTACAGATGGATTTGGCATGCAGCGTCGCATTTGCTCCGAACTTCGATAGGATGGACTGTAGCGTCCTGGAAAACAACTGGGCGCTGACATTTTCATTTTATCCGTCGTCGAGTACATCGACATTGTCATGCAGCCGCCGACGAAATCCTCCTCCAGCTTGAACGCCCTTGAGGCGTCAAAAGTCGTTGGCGAGTAAATTTTGAAGCACTTACTTTGACAACTTTAAAGAGTGTCCTGCAATGCAGGACGCCAACAAGATCTATATATATATTTATATATAGACGTATATATATTTATATATATATACAAATGGGTTGAAAGCAACCAAACGCTTTCAACCAAAAATGTTGACTTTTTGGCAATTCAACTTTTTCTCTCTCTCTCTCTCTCTCTCTCTCTTGTAGAGATTTTTATATTGATATTTGCTTAGAACTTGAACAATTTTCCATACACTGTTTGGTTTAGCACTGATTTGTGGTTTAGTTTTGCTTGAGCCGCGCGACAAAACTGATAAAAAATTGCACAAGAAAAAAAAAACTGTTGTTTGTTGTGGGTTTTGGTGTTTGCCGTCGCCAAATGCCGTCGCCAAATGTGGCTAAATCAGTTGGCCGTCGTTGCTGCTGCTGTTGCTGCTGCTGCGGCGATTGGGTTGAGGCCGTGGAGGAGCGCGCGCAACAACAATAACAACATAAACAATTCTCAATTATGAAATTGCCTGCACACTGACTGTAATTGAGCGTAATTTGTTGGCCGATAACCGATGACCGATAACCGATAAGCGGTAAACGTAAACGTGAACGTACAACGAACAAAGGCAATGGACAACGATAACGACAACGACAACGCGACACGACGCTACGTTTGGGTCTGAGTTAAGCGATGGCAACGTAAGCACTGTTTACCGTTGCAACGTAATCAAGTCGAAGCGTTGCGAAGCTGAGACGAGCCGAGCCAAACGCGCGAGCTCAGAGCTTTCGCGCCTTGAGCCTGAGCCTGAGCCTGAGCCGCAGCCAAAACCTCGCTTAAAGCTCAAAGTGTTTCCCTTTTCTTTTCTCTTCTCTTCCGTTATATCTTTCGTATTTCTATTTCGCTATTGCTCCGGCCGTGCACGTGTTTTGTTTGTGTTTGCCGTTTACCGTTTGCCGTTTACCGTTTGCCGTTTGCTGTTTGCTCTTTGATGTTTGGGCGCCTTTGCTTGGCCGTCGCTCGCACAGCTGTTCGCTTATGCCAGTGTCTGCGTCTGCGTCTGTCTGTGTGTCTGTTTGTCTGTTTGTCTGTGTGTGAGTGTATGTGGTGTGTCGGTTGGTCGGTCGGTCGGTCGGTCGGCTGATCGGTCGCTCGCTCGGTCGCAGCGCTCAACTATTGTCGAAACTGAAAACGAAACGCAAGCGAACAGATTTCACAACTAGACAAGCGCGCGTTGTGTTGTGATAAAGAATTCTATGATGAGTTTCGCTAACTTCAGAGTTTATTTTCAAATGGGGAGGACATGTTTTCATTATTCAGCAGCTGTGGGCGTGCCCGTTGCGGCCACCCCTACAAAATGGCAGGCACGGCGCTTTATGTAATGCCAGCAGCGGCACGCTGATTGGCCGCCCCAGCGCTGCCGACGTCGACGGCGACGGTTTCGTTCAGCTGGAATTGGACAGCGCCGCTTTGTCTGTATCCGGGCAGCAGCCAGCAAACTTGACGAAGCCAATGTGGCAACGGTGGCGGGCAATGCGCAGCGTCTGCGCACTGGAATTCACCATCCAGTCGCACTCACATAGCAGCAGCAACAGCAACAGCAACAGCAACAGCAGCAGCAGCAGCGGTCGCCGTAGCAGTGCCAGCAGCGCCTGCTGCCTTCCCCCACTCAATGCTCTCTCTTTCTCTCTCTGTCTGTCTCTTTTATGACTACTGTCTCTTTCTCGCTCGCCCACCGCTTGTCGGCTTGTCCGGCATATGGCACAATTTTTTGGCAGGCGACGCGACAGAAGCGTTAACAAAAGGCACAAAACACGGCCAACACGGCTCGACAATGCCGCACAAAACGGGTACCAGCTCGCAGAGGGCTGGGGATACGGCTAGAATGAGAGGGCGATAGTGTGAAAGAGAGAGAGAGAGAGAGAGAGAGAGAGAGTGAGAGCGAGAGTCTATGTGTTGGGGCGGGTGTGGTTACGCCTAGCGCCCAGTTATTCATTGTATAGCGAATGCGACTGTTAAATGCATGCACATACAGGGTGCCCCACAGTGCAGCTTAGCAATAAAGGGTGCCGACGATGCAGATCAGCTGGGATGCCTTATACATTCGCCTAACTAGTAGATGTATTGCAATTTTTAATTAGATTAGATATAGAATAAATTTATTAAATAATTAATTTTATCTATGTGATTTTAAAAATTATATTTTAAGTCAATTAAAATTATTTATTAAAATAATATTTAAGTTTTTAGATCTTAGAATGTTCAAAAGTGTTCTCAAAATCTATTTGTTGTAATAATATTTAAAGTTTTTTACATTTAAAAATTAATCAAATTATTTTTAAGTCAATGAAAACTAATTGTTATAATATTAACCTATTTTAAAATTTTATTAATTTGAAAAAAATTATTTAAGTCAACTTAAATAAATATTGTATATTTAAATGATAAACATTTCACGTAATAGACAAAATCTAGTTTATAAAGAAAATATGGGAATTATAATTTAATTAAGTAAGTAAAAATATTCAAGTAAAATATCTAAAGTGAAATCTTACATTTAATTTTAATATTATTTACAGATATATACAGATGTATTTTATATTATTTATTATATATATATTTTTTAATTATATTTGTTTTTTATTTATTGATTAGTAATTTGTATATTGATGGAAATAAATCTCTTTTTCAAACCCAAATTTCGTATCTGTGGCGCCATCTATGTGTCTTGGTTTAACAGTTGTTGCCAGGAAATAAAGCTTGCTGAGCTTTTCGTCTGCAACTAGAGCTTTAGGCATTTAAAACATATATTTAGTCTCCACTGTAGCTTTAAGAGCTTTAAGCATACTCATAAACAAAATAAGGGTGCTTTATCGAGCGCTACAACCCTTAAGGGTTACATCTCTTTTGAATGCTTTAACTGACAACAGTGAACTTCCGAAGCTTCTCGACAGATTTCTGGCTACCCTTATCATAGCCAACCCTTTTTTCAAAAGGAATTAAACATTTATGCATGTTTTTGTGTATGTTTTTTTATATAACTTCTTTTTTTGTACAATTATCTAATATGTTCATCATTGTTTATAATATCAATAAATTATTGTAGAATTGTGTATAAAACTTTTTACAAGGATAGTCTAACATTGGAGTACACAATATAAACAGAGTAATATCAATGGAATACATATTCATATATATATATATATATATATATATATATATATTTATATATATATCTACATATACACATGTGTATATATATATATCCATATATATATATATTATGTTTGAGCGATGAAGCACAACATGGCGTATAATGAATTTCATAAATTCGTTCAGGAATCATAATACCTCGATTTTTGTTCTCGTTGCAATCGCATGCATGACTACTCCTACAGTCTATCCTAAACAAAACAACAAAAACCGAATCGAACTTAGAGCAAAAAAAAATTGTATATATGTATATATTCTATATACTATATATATAGTAGCATAGCCATTTGAACTAAGCAGCAAAGGAGACGAAACGATGCGCATGGCAGAGTGGAAATCGGGCAGGGCTCGTTATTAATTAATATATTATTGTGTTGCTTATGTCTATGCCTTGATCCATAATTCTTAATTCCTAGTGCTTAGTTTGTAGTTCTTTTTCATTCTTCCGCTCAAATGTGCTTCCAAACGGATTTCGATTGAGATCTATGGTCCAATATAGAGTCCTTTTGCAGCAAGGACTCGGAACTGAAAGGCATTTGTGGATCTGCAGGGAAAGCTGTTAGGGAGCAGGGGAGTGAGTGGTGCCGGATGTCAGATGCCAGATGCCGAACGGTTGTCCTTAGGTGGTTATTTGCATTGCTTTTAATCGTTGCCTTATCTTAGCCTAATCGTGTCTGCCCAGCATGCTATAGACGATGCGACGACGCGCCAGCAACTCAGCTCGCATGGCGTCCGTATAGGGATCGAAGGACAACAGACGCTTCTTCCTGCGAAAGATGCCCTCCTTGCGCACCAAGGCGCAGCGCAGCAACTGCTCGTTGACCGGATACTCGAGAAACTCGAGTATGCGACGCAGCTCGCGCTCCGTATGCTGAACCAGATCATCGTAGAATACAACCTTGATGCTGCCCGTGAAATTACGCGCCCAACTGAGATTCATGAGCTCCCAGCCTTTGAGCTTGTTGCTCACAAACTGTTGCCAATCTGTGGAAACGGAAAAAGGGAATAAATAAATAAACATGAGTGTGAAAACTTGAACAACTAAAATAGCCCTAGTTGGGAGTGCAAAGCTAACTGATATCTTATAATACATATTTCAGATTTCAAGTCTATAGCTTTTGTAGTTGCCGGAATGGAGACGAACGGACAGATGAACGAACTGGCTTAGCTAATGCTGATTGACTATGAATGATCATGAATGATATCACGCTACATAATTAAGATTCATAACTTTTAAATCGGATAAATCTATCTGAGCTATAACTATAACTAATAAATACCACTTGCTGACTTAAGGAAATCGAAATAATTCCTCATTCGATTTGCTTTTGTCATAATTAAGTTAAGCTCAAGTAAAAAGAACTATATTTTGCTTTTGCAGATATGTATCTGCTTTTAGCTGCCTTTCTATATCTTTCTTTATCTCTCCCTCTCTCTCCCATCTCGTTTTCGTCTCCTTCTACTCACACTTGCCCTTTGTACGCTTGTAGCGATCCGGGGAGGCGAAACCAATGTGTCCGCCGCTCTGGCGATTAAACTCGGCTATGATCGCCTTCTCGGGATCGCGCACGAGCAGAATCGCCTTGGAGAAGGGCGCCCATGCCTTAGCGCCCCATTCGTGTGTCTTCACCAGCAAGACGGAACTGTTGCACACATTCTCCGCCGGAAAGCCGGTCTTCAACAGGCCGTAGTCCTTGTATATGCTACCCGTCAAGATGCCCGTCGCCTGCTGCAGCAAATACCGCAGCCACGTGTTTCCGCTGCCCGGAAAGCTCGCCAGCGCGGTCAGCATGGGTGACGGCGCAATACCCTGTAATTGTAAATTGGCGCTTGCATCGCTGGGCACGGCAGCTGCAAAAATGAATATTAATTATGAATAGAAATCAGATTCATATGTTTTCAACGCTTACAATTAGAGAAATAAAAAGTGTATTCTACTAAAACTTGCATCGCGAAAATATTGACAAATTCGAAATCCCCCTTCAGTTTATCTCTCTCGCCAAAGGACAAAATCTACATTTACCGATATATCATATAGACACGTAACTCGTCTTGTACACAATCTGAGATATCTTCATACAGTTTATTATTATCATTTGTTTCAGCACAAAAGTAAAAGAAAAAAACTACTGAATCTGAATTGAATTGAGCAATGAGGGCTGTCTACAAAATTGACCACTTAACAGTACATAAATCTATTAATTGATAGAAATCAATTTTTATGAATAAATTAAGATGCAAAGCGAATCAGACCCTTTACGATAGTTATTCGGTAAACAATACTCACTGTAGTAGTCGCCAGCTTTGTAGTCTGTGTAATTTGGAAGCTCGCGATTTAGATACTTGAGGTCGCGACACCAGCGTATGGTCATCTTTCGACTGGGCATGGGAAACCGGGGACTATGAAAGCTGGAGAACTGTATCAAATGAAAAACAAAAAAAATGTATTTATTTACAATACAATTGCAAGAGAAGTTGATTTGTTTTAGTGTGTTACCTCGGCGAATCGTTCGATGCGTGTGCGTTTTGGATGCGAGCCGGGTATATTGTTCATGGATAGAAATAGCACTCCGCCTATATAGATGATGATTGTTGCCGAGACACCGAAAAAGCGCCAGCCTTGCAGTGCCATAACGCCGCCTTTGCATTACTGAAAGACACATAAAGAGAGTGTGTTAGATTGAAAGAGAGAGATAAAGTGATATAAAGTGAAAGAAAGAGTGAGAGAGAGAGAGAGAACAATGAAGAGAGATAGAAGTGAGATATGAAGAATGGGAGGGAAAGGCAGATGTAGATATGGAGATGGAGAAGGAGATACAGAGAAATGGTTATGAAGAGAGAGAGAAATAAAAAGGGGGAAAAAATAATTAGAGAAAAAATAACAGTAAAATAGAATGAGACAAAATAAAAGGGATATATGCAGAGAGGCAGAGCGTAAGAGGGAGAGAGAGAGAGACAGATAAGCCGTGATTTGAAGAGCGAAAAATCAAGATATAGTAACAGTGCACACGAGTTTATTATAGAAAGAGATAGGTGAATATATATATATATTTATATGTATTCATTCTTTGAATATATATTATTCATATTTATTCGGTTTATTAGCTAATATAAATAAATTAAAAGCTTTGTATTGTTTTCTTCTTTTTTTTTTCAAATTAAATTTCAATGCTGTCCAAATTGCTTTATCATTGTAAAAAGATGCCTAAATATGTATGTATGTATGTATATCTAGTGATAATCCGTACACTCAAACTGTAGAGGAGAAAGGTATTCGAATCGCACTTAACTTGTATAGTGCTGTATAGACATGAATTTGTACTATTCTATAGTGCTATGCATTAAACGTGTCGAGTCTTATTGACCAGGCATTGATAATTGAACACAAAGTAAATATAGTGGGAGCCACTTTAAGGGATAGAGATAACAAGAGGTCACATCCTTGTCCTTCAATATACATATAATATTGCGTCCCAATGGACTCTTAATATACGCTTCCTGGACTATGCATTAAACATCAATCAATCTGTCATCCGGTCCGTCAATCAATCAAACAAACAGTTGCGAACAGTGGGAAATTGGAGTTTTGGTTCGGTTCCCGATTTGAAGAACTACTTGGATAGAGAACTAGTATATATCTATGGATAAGCTGTGTGCATATAATGTGCGCACTTTATGCTGACTGAGTCTTAGTGCTTAGTGGATAGTGAATAGGCATTTGGTAATTAGGCCTCGTAATTTGGCGTAATATGTTTCCACAGCAAACAGCTGAAAACAAAAACCTCACGAAACTGAATGCAAAGTAAACCAAAAGCTACGAGGCTTAAATTATCCTATTTTTATTTTTATTCTATTTTCGCTTTTTGCTTTTTTTTTGTTGACTTTGCTATGGAGACGATACGGAAAAAATGCGCAAGGACTAAACGACGCCATAGCCTCAATCCTCGAGCCTACTAGCTAACCATTGCCATTGAACGAGCCGGTACTTGCCCCCTAAAGGGGGTTGGGTATGGGACGATTGGGGGGCTACACTCAACCACAGCTGACAAAAAAAAAGAAAAGAGTAGTGCAACTGCAGTGGCTGACTGACAGATACCCTGTAGAACAAAGCAAATATGCATTTGAGTTAATCAAATATTGATTTACTGGATAAATATATATATACTGGATGATATATATACTTAATACAGATATGTATTAGTTATATGCGCTTTAGCATGCCCCACTTGCTCTCTGTTTCCGCTTACAGGGTATATTGTTGAAAAGGCTAAGCTGTAGCAAAAGGAAATCGCCCTGTCATGCCTTGGTACGAACTATAAAATTCCTTGAGCTTCTCAACACGCGCATGAAATCCACAAAAAATAAAAAAAAAATATATATATATATATATATGATATATATGTATATGTATATGCCACACACCCATGAGCATACACATACATGCATGTGTGTGTGTGTAAAAGACAAGCAACAAAATGCGAAAATTTATGCAACAGCTGGGCATGTGGCATGCTGCGAGGGTTGCTCAAAATGTATTCACACGAACCCACGCACCACTACAAGCACAAATGCTAAATCTCAACCGTGTGTGTGTAAGTTAGGTCGTGATTAAGCTGGCCTTGGTAGCTGACTGATAAACCCTGTTACTAGTTGTGCGTTGTTTATGTGACAGATCCGACAGGTAATTGTTGCAAATGAATGAATAAATGGCAAATTTCATATTGCGAATTGCGAAATAAAATTGCAAATATTTTGAGCAAACGCTAAAAACAGCCCGAGGCCCAAAAAAAAAAAAAAAAAAACAAAAAAAAAAATTACAAAAATTGCTGCAGATAAAACAAGGCGCAAAAACCGCAACTGACAATTGCATTAAATGCTGTCCATTAAATGGGCCATATAACACACACAGCTAGAGCGAGACAGCTACAGCAAGAGAGAGAGAGAGAGAGTGAGGGAGCGGGCGCGATGGCAGGTGGGTAAATGAATGAAGCAGAAAGAAAGGCGCAAACTAGGGAATACCAGAATATAATTTGATTGTATAAATCAGATGGGGCACGCATAGCAGCGCCGGCTAAGGCATGCCAAGCAACCAGCCCACCCCTTAGACGGCTAAATACCATACAGCCAACAATGGCCTCACCTGCCTCGGGCTGGCGGGCGGTTCACGGCAGGTGAATGAAATGAATGAAGGAAATCGAAATCGCTAACGCCCTGGTCGAGGCGAAAAGCAGCTGCAATTTTGGACATATGCTCACACGGCTTGGCTATTGAGGAATTTACATAACTACAAACCGAAGGGGTTGGGGGACTGTGGACTAGGTCTATCGCGGGAACTGAAGGGTAGGAATGTGGATTGTGGATTGTTGGTTGTCGGTCGAGGCAGGGTCATTGCATGTGGCCCCACATATGCCGCATGAACAATCGTTTTTATGATTCTGTGTGCCTATGTATGTATGTACATATGTACATATGTATATATGTCTGTGCGGGCAAAATCAAATAAATAGTCTGAAAATTCTGCAACAAAGGCATAAAATAATACAATACAAAAAAAAAAAAAACTGAACCAAACAAAAATCTCAATATTTTCCACACGTACACAGACAAACACACATACGCACACACACACACACACATACGCACATGGTCTTCATTCAAATGTAAACAAATAATATTTGTTGTTCTGTGAAATTTCACTTACCGATTCCGATTCCGCGCTTCGCACACACACACGCACACACACACACACACACACACACACAGACACAGTCACACTCGCACACACACGCGTACGTCCTATAACTATACCGTTACATGCCACAGATTCTGAAAACAGAATCCCTATGCAGCGCACACATTTCCGTTAGTTTCGTTTCGTTTCGATTCGTTTTATAAATATACTTAAAAACTATTAAAAAAAAAAATTGATTTGTTTTTATTGCTGTTCTTCGCTGCACTTTTCGTTGTTTGTATTTGATATCTTTTATTTTATTTTTATTTTTATTTTTTTTTGTAATTTTATTTCCCTTTCTTTTTTCTTCTTTTAGCTTTTCATTTCTATGTGGCCGCGTCGTGTGTAGAGCGTGTGGCCGCGCGGACTTGTCGATGCGCTGAAGAGTTTCTGCTTTATGCGCCAGCATCGCAAATCGCCAATCGTGGGGATGAAAGCAAACGACGCGACGCGATGCCGAGCAACGAAAGCTCTGCTCGGTGCGCAGCGTTGCCCAACTGCTGCATGCCGAGTGGCCACTCGCAATGTAACGGCACATTCAGCGCTGCTTCGCTCAGCTGTAGCGCACAGCTGATGCAGTCCTCTTTCTCCGGCTAAAGCTCTGTGTAAGCGGAAAAGCTCTGGCGTGAGTCGTCATTGGCAGCCGCTAGATGGCGCTTTACCTGCTGGAAAATATAGCTTGACAAAAGGAGAGATAAAGATAGTCTTAGGTGAATACTGATTTAAGAAGCTTAAAGACAGTATCTCAGTATCTCCGAAATTTGTTATAGCTTTGATTGCCGATTAGCTCAGATGAGATTAGATTCAGATCAGCCTAAGGGTGTCTAAGCAGAATGAGCAAAAAACCGTTGAGAACCACTCAATGTCTTCAAATATGTAAGTGTATTTCACTCACACTTTGAAAGAGAAGTCAGAGAACAACCGATTGCGTTGGTTCGTCAACGTAAGTTCACTCGTGATCGGACAGTAACCTTTCTTTCACTCTGGTCTGTGAAGACCAATTACATAGACTCTTTGAGTGAGCTGCTCACTTACTGACTCTCATTCTACGAACGTCAATATGCATCGCTCTCTAAACCATGTTCGGGCATCACACGAAATTAACGGATGAGCAAAATGAAAACCAACGAAGATTCTTAATCTTAGAGCGAGAGCGAGTAAGTACGATTGAGCGCGAAGCTAATAGTTATTTACAAACTATATATATAAGGCTAATTTAGGTTATGTCCGTTTTAAAAACCAAAAAAACGCCATATAGTCGAATCTCGATTTGTCTTCGCTATGTCGAAAATCCAACTGATTTGTAAAGGCTGACATCCATTTCAGATCAAGCATAAAAAATCAAAGTTAATTCGAAAACGTTCTTATTCCCTTTTAAGGAACATATCGAAAATCCGTAAGCTCATTTAAAAAGAAAAACAAATGCGATTAATTTGATATTTCGAATTGTCGGGATTCGACAGTTTACCTATAATAGAGGTTATGTATGACTACATTGAAACCATAAAGTTTCATATACATACATATATGCACATCCATCGCTTAATTCAGACATTTCAGCTTCTCAATGCAACTCCCATAGAAAGATACTTTTGGATACCAAAAACTAGAGAGTATAAAAGGCGACAAGTAGCTATTATTTTTTCTTTTTTGCTTACTTTGTGTGTGTGTGTGTTTTTTTTTTTTCATCAATTTATTTAATATATATATATATTTGTTATTATTATATTTGTTTTCTCATAAATTTTTTGGGTTTTCTTTATCAAATTTCACCTTAGTTGCATTTGTTTTTCGTATGTTTTGTATTATATTATATTTTCAATTATGTGAGGTTTGTTTATGGTTTCTCATCTGTTTTTTTTTTTTTTTTTTTTTGTATTATCTTTTAGGGACTTTGTTGCAGCAACATCATATCTAAGTGAGTGAGTCAAATTGATATGATGCAGGTTTGTTTTTGGCACACTAAGAATTAGTTCAGAATTGAGAGGCAATTGTTCTGTTAATCCTTTCGGGATTTCGCTTAAACTGTTTCGTTTCTTTATTTGCATTTCTTTAACATGTGCTAATTTCATTTTCTTTGTTTACTTCATATATTTCTTTAACTCTATAATAATTTGCATTCATTTGTTCTTAAACTGGCGAAATTAGCAATAAAATTACAGAGACAGAGATAGAGAGATAAAGGTTGTGTGTGTGAGAGTGAAACAGAGGCGAAATGAAAATAGAAATCATGAAGACTTTAAGACTAGGCTCTTGTGGGGCACTCTTAACAGGCTACCTTAAACTAGTGTACAAAAATATCGATAACTTTAAAGCGATTAATTTTAAAACAACAACAACGACATCAATTTGTATTACTTAAAATACTGTCATATACATAATAATTACAGAGAGAGAGAGAGAGAGCGGGAGAGAGAGAGAGAGTTGAAAGATGGTGTTATGCAGAGGGAAGGGAGCGGGGAAGTTTGGGTGGTTGTCAATAAATCAATTAAAGTATTCATTTACATAAGTATTATAATTGACTCACAGAGTTTCATACAATTCGTGTGTGTGTGTGTGGGTGTGTGTGAGTATGTGTGTGGATGTGTCTTGCTCTGCAATTGATTGGAATTTCATTTGTAATATTTCGATTACATTTCAGATTTAAGCCTATAATCGATAATCTCGTATCAATAGGACTACTCCTTTTAAAGATTTACTCAGAAAAAGCTGAAGGAATTAAAAATTTCGAGAAGACACATTTTTTATTCTGTTCCATATTCAGAATATACCTATTCGATATTTTCAATTCTATCGACTACCTCTTAGCTTCTTCTTCATTCATAGCTATCGACTTGAGATTTCTTGTCTATGCTAGGCTCACGTTTTGCGCGATTCAGATTCAAATTGCAGAGGTATACCTCGATATATGGAACATTTCTACAATATATTCTCAATCTTTTCAATAAAGATTACCGATTACTTTGCTGTCATACAAATTAAATGATGAAGTTTACACAGTTTACATTTATCATAGTTGCATTTATATATATATATGGTAAGATCGATTAGATTTTAGTTGTATTACATTTGCTAGCGTCGTGCTCTAAACTTTTGTCACGTTTGACCTTATATAAAAGGAAAAACAAAACTCAAAACTTTTCTGGTCCCTGGCGTATGTAAATAAGAAAAAAAAAACTTGTTTTTTACTCTTCTTTTCAAAGATAAACAATTATAGAACAAATATGGAAAACAGAATAATTATTATGTTTGTACAATGTCAAGTATGTGCATACATAGACTATATAGAATCACTTAACAGTATAGATGATTATTAAGAGATTTCGATTAAGTTGTGCTTGTCGATTTAGTTTTGTTTTCCTTTTGGCTTTTGGTACGTTTATTAAATTTAGTTGGACTGTTTAGCTGGCTGTGACCCATTTATTGAACCCATTGAAATTGTTCCTTGAATTGATGCGCTATCGTCATCGATATCGGTATCGATGTCGATTTGGCATTTTTGTGCTTTTTGTACAATGCAAAATGGCGTACAACTCAAACGCCGACTAGTAGTAAGTTAGTTAGTTAGTTGTTGTTGTTGTTGTATGTCTTACATAGTGTTAGTAAGTAGTAGCATATAGAATATATGTATATATGTTTATATGTATGTATGTATGTCTATGTCGTGTCGTTGAGATATATGTATATATATATATATATATATATATATATATATATATATATATATATATATATATATATATATATATATATATATATATATATAAATATTATCTGAATAGTGTCGCTTGTTTCGTCGTGCGCTACATACACAATGCGATTAGTTACGCTAGCTTGTTCTGTTATTTTTGTTTATCGATAACGCTTAACGATTAATAACGTTTGCTGTCTATGCGCTACGAAACTCTCTATAGTGGGCGTGGCTATGCCTTCGATTAATCGCCACATTTGACTACAAATAACAACTTTTCGTCTAGGGCGGAGCGTGCGGTCGAGCGTTGAGTTGCCAAAACTATCGATAAATATATCGATACACAGACTAAAAACCAATTAGGCAGGCTCGGTATTATACTTCCTCGAACATGTGTCTAAAACCAAATATTGTTTATCGATAACGTCATCAGCAGTTGTGCTATCGATAGTTTTGCAGCTTTGGTACACTGTTTAGGGCGGTGTGGGGACGGTCTCTAACAGTGTTTTAAGGTATTTCATTTCTAGCTTAAAGTAACGAGTTTTTCTCTTAACATTTTTGTAAAATCTTTCGATTAAAAACAGTTTGTTCTTTGTTGTTGATTTTTTTTTCCTCTTTCATAACACAATATAACAATTTGTTTTTTGTTTTAGTTTTTTTTGTTTTTGTTTTTTTGTTGAGCTTGTGCTTCTTGAAGTTAACTATTAATGTTTCCGTTTTTCCGTTTTGCTTAAAGTTGTTAGGTTAAGTTTTTGTTTAAAGTGTTACAATAAAATGGCGCTTAGCTTATAGATGAAATATTAGATTGGATGACCATCTATTTAGCTAGGAGCTAAGCTTAAGTATTGTTATTGTGCATTTGCTAGAGACTAAACTAAGAGACTTTTTTGAAAAGCTCACATTAACGTAGAAGAAGTTGGCGTTATATAAAAGCTAAAGTGTACCCAGCGAGCTTTTAGGAGAAAGTGCTCCAAAACAAAAACTATAAAGCCAATGGGACGTCCAGACTAGACTAGACTAGATGATGGGATGAGTTAGTAGTAGTATCGAATATTGCTGTATTCCGTTGAATTTTAGGCTAGATTGCTATAGTGTAGGTAGGTGTGGTAATAAGTAGGCTAACGCTTAGACAGATCTAACAATAATAATAATTATAACTTCCAACTCATTATTCATTTGTTAATAGTATATATATATATATTTATATATATATATATATATATATATATATATATATATATATATATATATATATATATATATATATATATATATATATATATATATATATATATATATATATATGTATATGCTAAAGGCTCTATATATAAGTATTTGTATATTAAATAACTTTATATATACATATATGTATATATATATATACGATTTACTCTCGGCTTCTATCTGGTATTCAGAATCTGGTATCTTCGCTTGTTACTGTTGTTCCTTGAATTGATTAGTATTTAAAATGTTTCTTAAATAGTTCTCTATATAAGTTATTAAAGCTTTCGGTTTTCGTTACACTATTTCATATCATATCATATATGTATATATATATATATATATATATATATATATATATATATATATATATATATATATATATATATATATATATATATATATATATATTTATATCTACATATATGTATATAGTTATGTGTGTATGCGTGTGTATATATATATATATAACTACTAATACCTAATAGGATAAGAGGTATATACATTTTGGTTTTTTCATTTGCCATTTCTATTGAGGCGAAGCCCATCCGCCAGGACATGTCCAGGACCCAGAGAAAACGATAAATGAATGGATCTGAACTCTATACTCATCACATTTTCAATACTCGTACAAATCATATAATGGGCGCCAGAGGCATGGACGCTATATATAGGACGGTATTAATATCTGGGTTCTCGCAGATGGCCAGTGTATCAAATTTTAAACAAAACCATAACAATAAGGGAGCTATGTACGGATATATTTATGGTTTAGAAGTTTTATAATAAAATATGAACATAACATAACAATCGATATAACGGTATAACGATTAAAGAGAAGTGTATATCTTACGATAACTTTAACGATATTGATAACGATAACATGAAGAGCACTACTAGTAGTATATTAATTACATCTATTTTTACTTTTGTGGGCAGTTAAAGATAACGATAACAGGATAACTGGCAACTGTCATATGAGGTTGACAAAGTTATCGATACACATAGCCAATCAATGCGAGCCTTAAATGACATTGACGTAAGTCGAATATGCTATAGACAACGAAAAAAAAAAATGACGATAACAAAGATACCAATAGCGATAACGATAACGATAACACGAGCATATTGTATCCATGAAGAATATTGAACAATTTGGAAAATATGATTGGGTAAATTAGGTTTCTGAACCAACTGGTGAATGGGCTGCTCAATATGCTTTGGCTTTCAGTTTTCTTCATCTGTTGCTTATCTCAAGAACTAATCTGTATGTTGTTTTATTTTTCTTCTTATCATTATTATTACTATTACTTATTTATTTTATTTTATTTGTTTTTTGTTTTTTTTTTTTTTTTGTGGGGGATACCCTTACTTTCATATTTTTTTTGTGGATTTCTTGCTCTTACGAGGTTTTTTTTTAGGGCTAAACATATTATGTATCGAGGTGCGTTAGTGTATTTGTTGTACCTTTCGTAATACTGTCCTATGGTTCGTCGTGTCTGTCCTTGTAGTTTCTGTTGCTTGGGTGGTCCTCCTGTGATTATAGTTCTCAGAGCTTGTCTTTGTCCCGATCGATGCTCATTGCTTTAAAAATGCCACGCCCGATGCCATAGCGCAGGTTGAACTGATCCAGACTGGAGGCACGTGGTCGATTGCTGCCACTGGCAGTGGCATCCGCTTCGGCAGTTCCGCTCGTCTGCCCACCAGCACTACCGCTGGCAGAGGCGCCGATGCTGGCTGCTAGACGCTCGTCGACATCCGTTTCGCTGCACTCGGTTTCGGTGTCGCTGAATTTACGACGTCTGCGGAGAAACGTGCTGCAGTGCCGCAGCTCACCCAGATTGTCCGATAGAGAGTGTCCTCGCTTGCGCTCCTGCCTCTCCATTTCGGCGGCCAACATTTGCACCTCCCAATCGTTGTTGCTGCTGCCAGTCGCCGCCACGAGTGCTGCGCCGCTCAGCTCATCCTCTGCCTCATCGTCGTCCTCGTCGTCGTCGTCCACGTCAACATTCACCTTGCTGGACGACGAACTGGAACTGGAGCTCTCGCCAATATCGAGAATGACGCTGTCCGATAGCCGGGTCAAATTGCCCGTCACGTCAGAGATCATCATGGCCGCATTGCTGCTGCTGCTGCTATCGGCTGTCAGGCCTCCGCCCATGCTGCTACCCATTCCTATGCCCTGCTCATGCCAGTCCCGATAGCCGGGCAGAACGCCCCCAGCTCGACTGCTGTACGGCGCATAGAAGCTGGGGTGACTCTGTGCGTGCCGCGTTGCCAATGTACCGGGCCCGCTGTAGTAGCTGCTCGGACAGTTGAGCGCATTCGCGGAGGCCGCATGATGCCGACTCGGCCCAGGCGATATGCTGCGCCGTCCCTGAATGGGCGGCGAGGATGTGAACACAGTATCCAGCGAGTCGCCACGCTGCAAGCAAAGACAGAAAAGATAGTTCAAATGGATTATCAGTGTAAGCTTCACATTTCCTTTGCGCTTTCAAGCCAAATTGCACTCTGTGCATTTCATTGATTACGGTCAATTTGTAAGTCTACGAAGTGTAAGAGCAAACCAGCAGCAGCTGCTTTCAAAAAGACATCATTAATGATGTGCCGTTCAGGTTGCATAAATGTTATTCGAAACTAGATAGTGGCAGAGAGAGAGAGAGAGAGAGAGAGAGAGAGGGAGGGAGTTAGTCCTCAAACAGGAAAATTATCAAATGACCTCAGCTGCTCAATGTGTTACTCGAGCTGAGTAGTCAGGGTAGACAGAGCTTTCACCTCTCGCTGTCAACTTACTCTGGCTGCCAGTGTTAAAATGTTAAATGTCATCAAGTCTAAGCTGAATTCGCTGAATTCCTTGAATCTGCTGAGTCGCTGTGCCACAGCAATGAGCAATGTGCAACCAAATGGCTGAGCTTTGTTTTTATCCCAATTGACAAGTAAGAATGTTGCAGTCGAGCATTGCTGACTGTCCAATTCTCGTTCACGATGTAGAAAGTTTTGAAAATCGTAATAATAAAAGCCATATCTTCGGCATTGACCTTTTATGTGTACAGTTACAAAGAAGATGATTCTCTAGAATATATCGAAGATATATATTTTAATACCCTGTACCCATTGAAAATGGGAATTCAGGGTATAATGGTTTTGTGAAAATGTATGTAACAGGCCATAAAGTATATATATTCTTGATCAGCACAAAAAAATAAGTTGATATAGCCCTGTCCGTCTGTCCGTCCGTTCGTATGAACGTCAAAATTTCTGAAACTACAAAAGCTAGAGAGCTGAAATTATACATGAATATTTGGATGTTAGTTACGCAATGCAAGTTTATTTTGTTTTTTTCCATAACTCATCCCATTCCTTAATTATCGATAAAAAATCGAAATTCGTTTACTTTTTTTTACGTTTTTTGAGCATAACTTCTACACCGCTAGAAGACTTCAAATTTGTATATTTGGATAGATATTATGGATACGCAGATTTTGTAATTTTCAGATTTTAGATGCCACGCCCCTTTCGCCCACAATTTGAAAAAAACGTATTTTAATTACTAGAGACTTGTTATTTGGCAAATAGACAAATTTGAGTGCAATTAATATATTTTGAAAGTTTCATGAAGATAGTCCATCTAGAAATGGAGTTATAAGCGTTCAAAGTATAGCCCAGAGCGCGCGCTTATACGTGCGTAAAGAAGAAGAATATTAATTTTTTTGCAGGGTTCAGGGTATCTCGTAGTCGAGCCGTCTCGACTAGAGCCTTCTTACTTGTTTTTGATCTACATCACTAAGATGGCTCTCGCATTTTACTGCTAGCTCTAAAACTTAGAAGAATAATTACAATACCCAAAATAAATATAGCAACATATATTTAGAAGCCTTCTAATTATCGATTAATCTAAATAAGAGCTCTAAAACAATGAGAAGGAATCACATTTTTACATCTCGACTCCAAATGTATCTTTTTCAATGTGCCACGCTCTCAAAAGAGCGTAACGTCAATGAAGGTCAAATAGATAACATTTTATAACAAGACGACATGGCTTGCATTCACACGAAAGTACAAAACCAATATACTCGTTTTACTCCGTGAACAAGTGTAAGAAATATAAACGAATGACTTGCATTTCTGAGAACATACCATAAATAGCAACTCGGCCGAGGAGCCCGAACTGCTGTTATCCTGTTCGGCCGGCTCGTCGTCGTCCACGGATAGTTGAGGCAGCTTCTCCCGCTTGATGCGACGCGTCGTCGATGGCAACGTTGGCTTCTGTTCGATGGAGCGCAGCTTCAGCTGTAGCTGGGCAATGATGGCATCGCGACGTCTCACCTCGCCGGCCATGTTCGAGAACTGCGACTCGAACTTGGAATGCATCTCGTTCATGTGCGTCTTGATCACGTGATTGATGCCACTGAGTATCTGATTGAAGTAATCCTGCGCCTCTGGAAAGCCTTGAATTCAAATTCAAATGGAGTATCGTTTATAGGTTAGTAACTGAATGCAATCGGCTGGCAATGCAACCCTGTGTGCGTGCGCTTGCGGTACAGTTGTGTACGGTCCCTGGCGGGCAGGTGAATGGCACAGCTAGGTGTGCAAACGTGTGTGTGTGTGTGTGTGTGCGACTGTGTGTGTGTGTGAGTGTGTGTTAGTGTGAAAGACAGAGACAGAGACAACTAGTACAACACGATTTAGTTATTATTGTTGCTGCTGTTGCTACTGCTGCTGTTGTTGTTGTTGTTGTTGTTGTTGTTGTTGTTTTAGTTGTTGTAATACCAAATGATAAGCAAAATAGGTAATGCATACATACGCAGATTACAGTTATTTACACACATTCCCATACAAATTACAGCTGCCTTTGCGCAATAGTTTGGAGAGTTTTAATTCGGGTTTTCAGTGTTTCAATTGTGTGGTTAAATTTTACGTATTTACAAAAGCATTTAGTGTTATCGATGTGTCTGTGTGTGTTTGTGTGTGTGAGTGTATTTGTGTGCGTGTTAATTGCATGCTGAAGTACTGTACGCCGACCGTCGTTGTTTCATTCCATTGCGTTCCAAAGCGTGCGTGCGCGTGCTTCGATACGTTACAAGCTCAATGTATCGATAACGCTTATCGATGACGAGCTCATACGTTTAACGGGCTGAAAATGCTATTGTGGCAGTGCAGATCGTGTACTTAACCCAAAAAATAGTTATTCATCTCTATAAAGTCAAAGCTTAGTTCAATTTAAATGATATTTGAAACAAATATTTACATTTCAATAGTACTCAAAAAGTTCTTAAGTATACGCAAATCGATATAACTGTATATACCTTAGCTTATGTACAGTACAAATATACATATTCTATACTTAAAAGACCTATTAAATATATAAAGTTTTGTTTCCTTTTTTTTTTTTCGATATAAAGGTAAATTAAAAAGTGCTATCAACTCTTAGCCTAGCATAAAAGCATTCGCAATGATAAGCAATAATATCCTAAATCATATCAAATAGCAATTAATAGATGGCATTAACATGCATTAATTTAAAGATTGAGAAAGAGAGAGAGAGAGATAGAGAGACAGCGAGAGACAGAGAGAGAGAGAGAGAGGCGGAGAGACATAGAGATAGTGGGAAAGCCAGAGCGAAGCATACGAATTTTGTGTAGTGTGCTTTTAGGCGCTGCAAAAGACATGCCGAGCGCTTCAGTCTGAATCGAATTAGGGGTATTCCTTATATATATAAAAAACAATAATTCCAAATTTAAAAAAAAATAATAGCTAAAATAAACCTGAAGTTATTTGATTGGAATACCCCTAATGCTAGCTAGAGATAGCACAATCGATAGATATTTTTACTAAGTGTTGTTGAGCTTGAGGACGTGGTAAGCATTGGACTAGGAGTAATTGTATTTCATATATATATATATATATATATATATATATATATATAGAAAAAGATTGTTAAGTATAGGAGAGATCTGCAATAGTATCGTCTAGCGATAGCAGTTATCGTAATTACCTTCCAGTTTTGGCAACTGACCCGCCTGGCTGGTCGCATTGGTCGTGTTCTGCCGGAGCTGCAAATTCAAATTCAAATCTGTGGATGTTGTGGATTGTGCATGAAATTCGGTATTCGACGAGCATTCGACCACATACGATGCGGATGCAGATGCGGATGCGGATGCGGAAGCGGAAGCGATTGACGTTGAGCCGTTGCCAACGCCAGCGATGACGCCGTTGCCGCCCATCAGCTGCGGCTCAAATGCGGCGAAATATTCTTGCGGCGAATTCGTTGGCGTTACCAATGCCAACGTCGGCGACCAGACAGCCTGATCTGGCAGCATTGATCGTGACGTTGCCACACTATCATTGCCGTTGCCCGAACCGGTGACCGTTACCGAACCGGAACCCGTAACCAAACCCGAACCCGTAACGGAACCCGAACTGGAACCGAAGCCGAAACTTGTGCTGCTGCTCGTGTTCGGGAATTGCGCGTTGTTGCTTTTGCTGCTGTTGTTGCTGAGACAAACAGCAGCAGCAGCAGCCGCAGCAGCAGCAGCAGCAGCTGCACTACCACCACTACCGAGGGCCGCGAAGTGCCCCTCCTCTGTGGCACTGGAGGGCGGGCTAGAAAGAGTTGAATGGAAGGTTACACTCTTCAAGAGCTTACTGTGCCTGGCCACGTACCCTTCCAAGGTCGGCTCCATTAACAGCCCCCTCGACAGTGCACTGGTTTTGGCCTTGGCCTTGGCCTTGGTCTTGGTCTTGCCATTCGCCTCGTCTTGGGCATCACCATCGGCAGCACCACCGACACCACCACCACCACCACTACCACCAATCTCATCAGTCGCAGCACCCTGCTGCATCTTCTTCAATATGCTCTTCAGCTTGCGCCGCTCCACTGTCTCATTCGACTCGGGGCTAAGGGGCATATAGTCCAGCTGTTTCAATTGCTGCTGTTTCGAGTTGCCGTCCGATGTGGATGTGTTGGTCGAAATGGATGTGGACGTGGAGCTGCTGGTGGTGGTGGCGGATTCGTAGGTGCTTAGAAACTGAGAGTAGATGCCAGAGGTGTCGCTATAGCAGCGATACAGTGACTCCGTAATGGGCACCTCGTTGTTGTTGCCGCTGGTCGACTTCGAGCAGTCCAGGCTGAAGCTGCGCGTCTGCAGCGCCTTCTCTAGCTCGGCCAGCTTCTGGCGCTCATTCAAGATCTTCAGCCGTTTCACAAACGGCAGTCCACAGTACTCTGGCGACAGATCGAACACGCTCTGATATAGCTTACGTCCGCCCGTTGTGGCCTCGCCCTCGGGCAGCTTTTGCTCCGGCTTTTGCAGGCGCAAGCAGTCCCGGGCCGTGCTCAGCGTGCTGCGTGTGCTCGAGGAGCACGTGCTCGAGGTTGAGCCATGGCCACGCCCATGCCCGTGACCATGACCATGGCTATGGCGGGAGCTGCGGGCACTATGGTGGCGTGGTCGAGCATTTGTGGTGCTCTCCATTTGCTGTGGTATATTGCTAAGCGAGTAGTTCTTCAGCGGCGTTGCCAGATCGTCCGGCGAGCAGTTGTTCAAACTGGTGTAGCTCGATGACATGAGCGTGGCCAGCTTCAGCTTGGACCAGGGCTTGATTGGCGTGCCATCAGTGTCCGTGTCTGATTGCTGTGGTGTAAATGGCCTCAACGGCATCTTCGACATGGTGCCGGTAGTGGCGGCCAAGCTCTGGCCGACTGCACCACCGACAATTGTTGGCTCAATTGGCAACGCTGCGCCGCCATGCTTGGCCACCACGGCCAACGATTTGGGTGGCTCCTTTTTGGCTATGGCACCGGTGGTGCTGGTGGTCCCGGATGTGCTTGTGGTGCTGCTACCACTTGGTATAGCCGGCACCACGCCCTGCAGCTGCTGTATCTTCTGCTTGAAGGAGACTTTCATGATGGGCTTGATTTGGGCAACGGTTAAACTTTGGCCAGCACCCGCAGCACCACTTGCTGCACCACCAACACCGCCCACGCCTGCTGCCGCCGCAAAGTCCACTTTGCTGCTGATGTTGGGCGGCGTGTTTACCTAGACGACAGACGAATACAAAATTGAATTAATATCGAATGAATGACAAGTGGAAGCTGTGTGTGGGTGCTTGATTTTCAGAGAGAAAAAGAGATAGAAAGAAAGAGAGACAGAGAGAGAGAGAGAGAGAGAGAGAGAGAGGTGTTTTCGTGGTTTACCATGACGACTTGGGTCTCGTTGCCGGCCGTTTGTGGCTCATTTTTAATTTTCAACTGCTGCAATCGCTGGATTAGCGGAAAGCCTTCGTTGAACTCGCGTTCGGGCTCTTCCTGTATCGATTCCTGCGGCGATAACGTACACGTTACATGTGAGTGAGGTGGAGATTTCTGTGGTGGTGTGGACTTAACAGCTCGCTCTTCGCGATCCTAGTGCAAGACACATAAAGACACATACAAAAACTACTATTTAGGAGAGCCGGGGTTCATTACATAACATACAACACGAATTTTGCTGGATTGATTGTTTTTTCTTATCTTTTTGTATTATTTTCATATTGGATTAGAAGCTAAATCAAATCAAGATCCAAATTAAAATCGTACAAATGCCAAATCAAAGTTTCATTAACTCTTTTTTAACAGCGTATGCGAGATGCGAGGTGAGGTGTAATCAACTGTGGCGTGTTGTTCATGTCAAATGTGGTGAGTTTTGATCGAATGTTGTTGAGCTTCAAATGGTGATATTTTAAAAAGACATGTATAATGTACGCTTGTGTGTGGTGAGTTGTGTTGAGCAATAGGTCTTTGTAAATGGTGAGTATACTGTTAGCGTTTTGTGCATGTTAAGTGTGGTGAGTTATGCTCAGATGTTGCTCGGCATGAAATGATAAAATGTGATGAAAAATATATATAATGGTTATGATTTTCAGGTCAGTTACTTGTAAGTGAGGTGTATTAGCAGGAATTGTATAAAAGTTATTGGTATAGTGTAATCTGAAGTGAGGCGAGTATGAAATGGCAAATGTGCCAGACGTATGTATTTCGGAGCGTGGTAAATTTAATGTAAGTTAGTTGTATTTGTAGAAAATGCATGTAAATTTAAATGTTAGTATAGCACGATCTAGCCAGCTATACCATACTATATAGTATGTAGTATATAGCAGAGCTTTCTCCATTGTATTCCATTGTTGTTTCGTATGAAGGGTAATTGTGACACTGTAATGTAGTAGATTATAGTTTATAGGATAAATATGTTTGGTGTATTTCTGGTATTCACATGTCTTTTAGTCTCTTCTGTTGTACAAAATATAGTATAAAGCAAGCAACTAATTTCGGTATAGCCTTGAGGTGGCTGTCAGGCAAATTTTGATTCACTAATTGGTTTTGGTATACAGCATACACAACACAGATCGTTCTATAAACAAAATAGCATATAAAGCTGCCGGCGATAACAAATGCCCTGACCTTAGCTGACATTAGCTTCTATCAGACCTTACCTTGCTGGCAAATTATATGAATATTTCGAAGCTCAATTATTGTCACATTTCATTAACAGCTGCTTGTTAACTAACGCGAACTTTGACAGCAACTTAAAGCAACGGGCCATTCACGAATCGGATTCATTTGCAAAGCGTGCTCCATACAAGATATTATCAACTGATTGACGATAGGGTTTTAAATGCTAAGAAACATTTATTTTAAGGTGCACTAAAAGCAATTCAATATCGAGCTATAACCGTTCAGCAAATTCAAATCAAACAAAATGAACGAGAAACTAGAATTAAAGAAGAAGCGGCACTCGATGCGACTCCAAAAAAAGGGAAGAGAGAGCGCATCGAGCGGGTATAAGTACGAGTATAAGAGTGTTGTATACGAGTGTGAGTATTCGGGTCACAAGCATACGTGAGTATAAGAATACTCATGTGTATGTATACGAGTGTATAACAGTGTTCGGCTGTGCGTATTCGTGAAGTATAAGAGTGCATTGTGAGTATATCTGCATTGTTGTTGGTATGCGTATATGTTTTGTTGTAACTGTACTGTACTGTACTGTACTGTAGTGGTTGCTTGAGTGTCGGGATAAACTCCATTAAAAGCTTGTGAGGTATTAGAATGAGGCGAATGATATAAAGACGATATATACGATAGTTGCGATATGTGTTTCGATTAGTTTTGCGTATGCACGAATTCCAATTGGAATGGTGAATCGATCAAAATAGTTGGTGAAAGAAATAGAACTGGGTGGTGGTAGTGGTGGTGGTGGTGGTGGTGACGGTGGCAGTGGCTGTGGCTGTGGCTGTGGTTCATGAACAAATGGCACTGACTATGAACGCAATCAGGCTTCAACTTACCTGCTTCTCTTTGAGCAGACGCAGCCGCTGCAACAGCGGCAGCCCCGCCCCAATGGGACTGGGCGTCTTGTCGTGCAGCTCGTCCTTGGCCTCGGCGCTGTCCGCGTCCTTCTCGTCGGAGCGAACGCGCGACATACGCTTCAGCATGATTTTACTGCCGCGCGGTGAGGTATTGTGCAACGGTTGCATTTCCAGCGACTCGTCGCTCTTGCGTGACGTTCTAAATCGAATGCGGGATAATAAGAATTTTAAATGTGGTTTCAAATGCGTCTCACCTGGACTTTTTCAGCACATTGCGAAAGCCTTTAACATCGTGTTTCAGTTTGTCCACGATCTTCTTTGAGGCACTGTTCTCACTGCTGTCGCTCTGATGCACCTGATGATGATGTGCGTGCGGATGCGGATGATGAGGATGGGCCGCAGCATAGGCCGCGGCCTCCTTATCGCTTTGTGCCTTGGCATATTTCTTGTTCACGCATCGCACCTCCATAAGCCTTTTGCGTCCGAGCGTCTGCAGGATCTCCTGCGCATCCGGATAGTCCTTCATGGCGGCGAGCACATCCTCACGTGAAAGCGAGAACAGCTCTGAATAGCCCACGGAACGGACATCCGCTGTGCGCCTATTACAAAACGAGACTTATAACCACAGAAAGAGAAAGAAGGGAAGATGAGCTTCCGGTAGGGCACTCACTTGTTCAGCCCATCCAGATTGAGAATGCCGATCTCACCGAAGAAATCGCCAGCTTTCATGGTGGTCAGTACCTTGCCCGTTTCGCTGAGCACCTCCAAGATGCCATCGGCTATGATAAACATCTCGCGAGCGACCTCGCCCTTGCGACAGATCGAATCGCCCGGCGTAAATATATACGCCTTCATTTTCAGCACCAGATCGTGCAGAAATTCCGGCTGGCACTCTTGGAATATGGTCACCTTCTTCAGTACGCTCAGGTTAACGTGTAAGGCCAATTCGGTTTTGAGCTTATCGGGCAGCAAACCCAAAGCCGTATTTATATCACCGCCACCCTGTATGCGACCTCTCGACCAGCTGTAGTCATACCACCGCAGCACCCTCCGCTTCATTCCGCCCGGCACCTACAATATTCCATAATGTATCGAGTTGATCGATCGTCGTCGTCTATAATACAACTTACCTTGTGATGCCTCATATAGGTTTTGGCCCCATCAAGTAAACGCTCAAACTCTAGCCGATTGGCATTACGATTCGTTATCACATTACCCACTTGGCCCACAATAGTTGCAAAGATAAAAACGCCAATCAGGTAACTAACGATCGTAAAAATATACCTATGAAGGGAAAAGCAGATAAGAATGCAGAATTTCCATTTCATATCAAGAGCAGTAAAAGAGCAAGAGAGACAGAGGGAAAGAGGCTTGATCCTTTATTAGCTAAGACTGTTTTCATAGTTAAGTTATGGAATTCCAATTTTTCTTGCATTTTTAAATGCTTCCAATATATATAACATTTTATACGATTCGTTCATTAAAAAGGCAATCAATGAATCTAATATTTGAGGCCGGAAAAAAAATCAAGTTGAGACTTGACATTAGGTCTAACGTCATTAGAACGATCCAACCTGTTTTAAGAAACAGACGAGCTATAACTTTTAAACACACTTTCTTTCTCTCTCTCTCTCTCTCTCTCTCTCTCTCTCTCTCTTTCCCTCTCTCTCTTGCTGTTTCTCTCCACTGTGATGACATTGAGAAGCTCAATCAAAGTTTTCGAAAGCACATTTTCAATATACAGTTATTTTCATAAAATTTTATTGAAATTGGCTTTGGCAATTGTGAGCGTTGAAATGTGTTTGGAATTGTTGAAGGCTGTCGCACGCTTTCGAAAACTTTGATAACAAATATATCAAGCATAAATTCTTATAGTAGACAAGGCTTTGACCGTGATGTATGCAACAATTGTAAGAGCAGAAAAGATATTTTATTTCTTTTGTTTAGTTTTTTTTTTCTGTCTTTACTTTTTGCTAATACAGAAAACGAACGAACTGGTGGACAGCCCCCAACAATAAGCAAAATAATGTTAAGAGATTAAATTGAGATAGACTTAGGTGTTATGATTGCAGTTAGGAACTCATACCCATAGCTAGAGCCAAACTGTAGCAGTCGTGATTTGATGCCACGCCTTGGTATTGATCGAGGGCCGTCCACCGAAAAGTTCGGTCTGTATAATTTAGTATTTTTTTTGCATGGGAGACAAGACAAAGCCCGCCCCAAAAGATATCAAGGATTTAGCCGTAAGCTCAACACCGATAAACGTCTCTCATACTCACTCTGCATTCGTCTCAGGGGTGGGCAGATCACCGATGGTGGTTAGTGTTAGGGTGGACCAATACAGACTGCCTAAATACTTTCGCGTCAGCGTCGCATAGTCACCCGGCCTATACGGATAGACCCAATCGCCCTAGGAATAAAGTCAATATATGTGGATAAGCAACACAGATAGATAAATAGATTTGCTGAGCACTTACCTGAAAACCTTCCGCTTCGGAGAGCAGAAAATAGAAACAACCGAACCAATGGGCCAATATTAACAGGATATGAATTAGATTAACAACACGCCATAAATTTGGCCAAACTGTTCTACTCTCTACGATGTAATAAAATCTCACAGATCGATATACCTGCAAGAGGAAAGAGGAGTACATTTGTTAAATATTATTTATTGTTAACTCGTTAACTCACTTTAAAAAAGCGCGTAAAACGCAAAAGCGGATGTGTGCCCATCTTCAACTGTAGCAGATCCAAGGGTATCAGCGCAATCATATCGAAGATGAACTCACGCGAGTGCACATAGTGACAGGCCAGTTTCCTGTCATCATATACCTAAATGGAATGACATTTTTATATATATATATGAGGTATAGTATATTCCATATAGTTAATGGTTCTATTAATATGCAATGCGCTTACCATTAGGCCCTGCTCCAGATAGCCAGTACGTAATTGAACTATTATATCTAAGATAAATACAACATCTGTCATTGAATCGCAGATGAGCCAGAAGGTAGGCACAGATTGCTGTCAGTCGAAATTTAAAAATAAATTTGAGTACAAATTAGTTGAGATTTTTGCAATTAGTTAGAACAACTCGGGCCAAGGACAATTAGTTATTTCAGCAATGCATTTCCACAATTGCAAATGCACACGAAAGTCACCTGCACAAATGGCAAGCTGACAAAAATAAAGAGCGAGCGACCTCATGACAACAAACAAAACGGAGGCAACAACAACATCAACAACAACAACAACAACAACAAGCCATGCCACATATTACGGCCGAAAGGTCAACGACGACGATGACGCCTCTACCAGCCCCGACCTGCTGCCTCTACCTTTGCACCTCTAAACGGACCTCCGAATATGTGCTCTCCACATTGTTTTGGCAACCCTTAGCTGACTTTAATCTGATGACAAACACCCAGCCAACTGGGCCGTGAACAAACATTTGCACAGGTCCCAAAAAAAAAAAAAAATAAGAGCCCACTAACTAACCAAAGAGACGACGACCGACAGAACTCTTGAGCTGCCTGCGTGTCTTTTAATTGAGTCATTACGAAACGCTGACAAAAAAAAAAAAATAAATAAAATAAAAATACAGAAAATAAAATAATAAAATACAAAAAAGAGAGGAAATAAGAAAATATGCCAAGAAAAAATCTTTCTTATGACAAACTGAAAATACCCTATAAAACAATTTTAAATGTATGAAAATCGACAGAGTTTGAAATTCATTTTATTAAACTAATTGAAAAAAAATTAAGTACTAATAATAGAAAATTTGATAAAAATTGTAAAATTAGAATAGATTTTAATTGTATAATTTATCTGATATATTTATTTTTTATAAAATAAAATAATAATAATAAATAAAATCTAAACTAACAAGTCGAATATACATATACCACTATTTTATGCATCATAAATATATAGTTTTCAGATTTGATTAAAATTATATTACTGAATGACATTATGTTAATAAATGTGTATACCGTATAAGCTCTCCGAAATATCGAATTCGCCCCTAAGATACCATACCTAATACTGATTAGCTTTATATTATGGCCCAACCGTGAGCACATTCCATTCCATCTAAGCACATTTACCATTTATAGAAAGTGTAACACATTTACTTCACCTATTGCAAAAGGCACGCAATCGGACCAGTCAGCCAGCCAGCCAGCCAGCCTCAATCGTTGACTGGATGAGTTATAAAAATCTTGCGAAGCTTTACTTTTGGGCAAAACCTAAAGACTAATCAGCATCCCTCTTGTCGTGCTTTTGCTGTAGCCAGCTTTTTTTTTTTTTTTGCTTTCATTCTTTCTTTTTGCTGTGGCCATATTACCTTGCCTTGCCTTCAGCTAGTTAAGTTATTAAGCCCACTTTTAAAAGGACCCCGGCCAGCAAGAATTCAAGGACTCGTGGGAGTTGCCTTTTCTCGTCTTTTACTGAAATACCTAATAAACTTCATTGTTTGAGGAAATTTTATGGCCGTCGGGCATTATTATTAAGCAGCAAGTCAACTCATCTTACAAAACTTGAAGCATTATGACAAAAGGTGTTCTCTTTCCTCAATGGAAAGGCGTCGGGGCGAAGCGGACAGCGAAAGGGGCAGCGGCATTAGAAAAATTGAAGGAAGGACAACACACAAAAGGTTTGACATTAATGGCCGAGTCGCGTAACATTGACTGACTGACTTACCTGCAGTTCAGGAAAGCTCTGCCTCACAATTAGGGTCCATAGATTATAAAGAACACATATAGTTAACATCATTAACCAATAGAAGTAAAAATTTTCATCTGGATTAACAACGGAGCGTCGTTTCTGCAGATAGCGTCGTCGACGCTTCACCGTTTTGTCGACGTCACCAGAGGCACTTTCTGAACCCGTGTCTTCAACAGTTTCCTATTAAGACCAATTGTAGAGTATGCATCAATTCCACTCCAAAGAGTCGACTCTCTTAAATATCTCTCACCTGTGTTTCGGGTATCTGTCTAGTTGAGAAACGCTTCAGGAATGAGTCTTCGCGCTTGAGCGGTGGTTTCTTCTGTATGGCCGATGAGATTTGTACGGTGGTGCGGAGTTTCATCCAGCGTTGATTTGAGCGTGTCCTGTACGAGGATATGCCACAAAAGACACACGTTCAAAGATCACAAGTCATCGATAAAGCGAACAACTCTGCTCTAACTAAACTACAACTAATTGCTACAGCTGGTATCAAACTCAAAAGATCAAGCAACTACGGGAACTGAATAGGAACGGGAAACGGGAACAGTTAAAGATTAGATTAGATCGGTTAGAGAGTAAGAAAATGAAACAGAGAGTAAGAAAGTAAGACAGGTAGATAGGTAAAGAAGTTAAATGCAACAGAGCTGGTCAATGCAAAGCGTGCGATTTACGTTTGATTAGGTTTGGTTTTTGCTAGGACTACATACGCATTGGGGGACTCTACAAGTGAGGTGCACTAGTTTGTTTTTCTATTTTGCAGTATTAGATCGTAACTTACGCAACACGAAACACACTTACGCTATGCGTGGTGGGAGCAATAAACATTCATTAAACGTAACGTAAACGCACTCAAAACATGGCACGTAACGATATGGCAACGCTACCATCTAACGGGCAACGGGCAACGGTAAACGGTAAACGGTAATCGGTTAACGGGTAACGGTTAACGCTTAACGGTTAAAGACACACACATATAGAAAAGCACGCACTAAAACAGATGTGGAGTGGTCAGGTGCTGGTGTTATGATGGTGGGGATGGCTGGGCAGGAGACGTCCTGACGGAGACAACTGACAGCTGACTGGGCAGTAAGGAAGTCGGCTAGAATGGATGGTGGAAGGAGTTAAGGAATTGCTTGGCGCAGCCAAAAAGGAAATCCCGACAAATGGATATGACAAGCCAAGCAGCCAACCAGTCAGCCAGTCAGCCAGTCGGCCAGCCAACCGTGTACAGTTGCGTCTCCGTCTCCGGCTTCCTCGGCGTCTCCCATCTACGTTTTAACGCTCTAACGGCAATCAGGCATGCAAAAATGGCAAAGTATTTTTATTTCATGTTCATCTGCTTGTTCAGTAGTAAATGTAGGAGTAGTATTAATAATAGTAGCAATAGTAGTAGAAATAGTAGCAGTAGTACTAGTAGTAGTAGTAGTAGTATATTACAAGTTAAGCATACAGATAGATCTTGTGCAAGCTGCAAGCATTTACTGGGCAAGCTTAATAAACATATTCGCTGCCATGCAGTGGAAACAATTGAGAAATAAAAGTATATAAAAAGAGAAAAATGAAAAACAAGTGGGCGGAAAATTAAATTCCACAACAGTTGCAAAAAGGAAGCAGACCCAAGTTCGTCTCGCTTTGGTTCGGTTACAACTGCAATTTTGCCAATTTTGTAGTTTCAATTTGAGTTTCATTTCATTTAATTTTTTTTTTTTTTTTTGGGCATAGAAAACAATTTCCATAAAATCTGGAATTGGGGTTTGAGCGTTATTTTCTTTTTTGAGGATTTTTTTTTTCGGAACAAGTCAGACAAATGCTAAAAGCTCTGTCAAACAACTAAAACAAATAATAAAATTGTAAGTGCAAAGAAAAAATGAAAAACTTAAATGAAATCAGTGTAAGAGCTAAGAGTGCAATAGTCGTAGCATGAACGACTATCAAATACGCTGTAACCAGTTTCGAAGATATTAAATTATATATATTTTTTAATATTTTTTATTAAAGGATACAGTAGAGGTAAAGTTTAAAATAGAGCCAGGATGCAGCTTAAGGCAGATTTAAAAAGTAGATAGAAATTCATATTTTTGTATTTTAAATAGAAACTTAAACTTGGATAGAAATATACATATATGTATTTTCTTCTAGCTATATAAACTACAATTTTTAAAGGCAGTTTTTTAAAGTCTTAGGTATCAGACGACCCACTCAAACAACTCAGTAAATGGTAAACACTTAAGTTGCTCTCTTTGGTTTTTACACACTGGTTACAGGACATTCTAGTGCGGCTACAACACGACTACAAGTGCAATTGGAATGCTAGGAATTCGGAGCTATCATTTGGAATACTTTTGGGAAAGTGGATTCGGAATTGGATAGGAATTTGAAGTATTTCTGGTTAATGTTGTTCTTGTTGTTGGGATTCTTTTTTTTTTTTTTTTTTGTATTCGTTTTTTTTTTTTGCTCGAATCGCTAGTGGCCATGATAGGTCTATGTCGAAATTGCCTGGCTACGAGAATGAGTAACGGTATTAAATACGTATGTATGTACAAACGATATGTGTTTAAATATACAAGTATTTTTTGTCAATATAGGTATGGTATTTTATTTGGTATTATTTTAATGCTTATTTATGTACAAATGCTTCTTGTTTTTTTTTATTTTATTTTTTTTTTTATATATATATATATATATGTTTTTGTTCAGATACACCAATTGCACACATACAAAGCGATTTTTATAGCATTTGCACACACACACACATACAAATAAATTTGATTTTATATATATATATATTTTTTTTTTTTGGTATTTTTCGTATATACAGTTCAAAAGTCAAACTACAATTTTATTTATTTTACTTGGCAAATTATTTATATTATTTGTTTTTTTTTTTATTTTATATATAAATATACATGAATGTATATATATATATATATATTTTTTTTTTTGTTAATTAATTTTTAATTTCGGTGCTATTTACAGCGTTTTCTTAGTATTTGGTTTTTAGTATTTTCGATGCTACCTAATATTACGCATACGTCATGTGGATCATAAGCAGAAAGCAGCTTGCAATGCGGCTAGCTAAGAGTAAGAGAAACCAAACCAAACAAAATAGAAACGAAAGAAAAACAAGAGCTAGGCGTGGCATGTTCTTTATACACGTGTCTCTGTGTATGTACGTGTGTGTGTTTGTTTGTGTGTGTGTGTGTGTGTGTGTGTGTGAGTGTCTGCCAAATTCTTGGGTGGTTGCATTAAGAAGCATTCGGCAAATGGCAACTACTCGTTTATTTGTGAACTATTGGATTACCAAAAGCAAGTGTACATGTGTGTGTGTGTGTGTGGTGGGTGATTGTGATTGTGATTTGGGTTTGGCTCGCTTCTTAACCCACCAAGAAGAAAACGAAGAAAACAAAGAAAAGCAACAGAAAAGGCAGATAAGAGTCGAGTAGAGTGTGGCGAGTGTTTGTTTAAACTGTTGTCGTTTGCCTTGCTGTGGCCCAAACGCAATTGAAAAAGTAAGCGCTTCGCATGCCAATTAGATGCATCTCAGTCATCATCAATCACGATCAATTATCGTCATTCGCAATATCAATACTATCAAATATATTATTATCACTATCCAAAATCAATTTTTGCAACATAATCAAAAAGCGTTAGCTAAATTTGTATCGCTATGTGTTTAAGTAAAAGTATGTGTCTATGTGTGTTGCTGTGTGTGTGTGTGTGCGTGTTTTCTTGTTGTTGTTGTTGTTGTTGTTGTTGTTGTAGTTGTGCAGAGCGTGAGAGAGTTAACCAAAAGTTGGTAACAAACGCAAAAGACTTACCAATCGGAATCTGGATCTGAAGCTCCATCTCCGATACGCGATTTCCTAAACGAATTGCGAAATTTTTGTTTTTGGTTTCATTTCATTATTTTGATTTTGATTTTATTATTATTAAATTTTTTTTTTTCTTAAATTTTTTTTGTGCAAAACAATTCGATTGTAGTTGTTGTTTTATTAATTGTTTAATTGATTGATCGATCGAAAGACGTAATAAGTAAATTGTATGTAATATGTAGAATGTTCAGATGATAGAGAAAGACAGTTTAAGAGAGAGAGAGAGAGAGATAGAGAGAGAGACAGATTTGGACAGAGCTTAAGATAGATAGTATACTTTCGATTGCAGACAGATCAGTCAAGAGCGTAACGTGATCAAGCTTTTTATGACCATTTACAACACTGCAAAATGCTTTCGACTTACAGGCACAGAGCGAGCACAGCTCGCAGCTTAAATCTGTTTATTCCCACATTAACATTTGCGCAGGCGAGTAGAACAAATAAAAACTATATATAATAAGATAATCTAAAATAATCAAATTCCATTTTTAGAATACTCTGACAAATGCTGCTTGAGAAGTCTTAAAGATTCAGTTTAGTTAATCATTTAATATATATATATATATATATAATTTTGTATTTTTAGAAACCATTTCCATTTTCTTTCACATTC
The DNA here is from genome assembly GCA_035047405.1 of Drosophila stalkeri. NCBI lineage: Eukaryota > Metazoa > Arthropoda > Insecta > Diptera > Drosophilidae > Drosophila > Drosophila stalkeri. Next base: position 6,651,851 of record JAWNPR010000061.1, on the reverse strand, counting down.
TCATAGCTTTAATTAAACCAGCTAAATTTAAGCTTGTTGGCCTAAACGAACGAGTTAATTTTCGCTTTTTCAGGCATCAACTTTGGCATTTAAATATTTTCATCATTTTTACTATTCACATAAAGTCTAGCAGTTAAAAGCCATTAGGCCCAATGGCTGAATTCATGCACTTGGCTGGGGCGCTCAGGCTCAGCCTCAGACTCAGACTCAGGCTTAGCTACGAATAATAGGCTATAAAATATATATAAATTATATATTATATAATTAGCTCTGGCTTAGGCCAGAAATTGTAATTATGAATTTCTGGGGGGAAAAAAAAAATTGAGTAGCATATGGAGAGAAACATTGCATTTATGATCCAAAAGTTGAGCTCTACGTATTAATTAATGAATATTTCATTTCGCTCTGAAGCTGTCTTTCAATATTTACGCAGGGTACACAAAGTGCGGCACAAACGAATTTCTTTCGGTTGCCTTTGTTGACTTTTCGTTCGTTTTATTGCAACATGACTCTTGGGAGCATTTTCACGCATTTGCTTTCACTATTGTTATAGCGAGCAGGGCCTCAGATAGAGATAGCGAGAAAGACAGCGTGAGAGCGAGAGAGACAGACAGAGAGAGAGAGTGAGAGAGAGAGAGACACAGAGAGAGTGAGCGGCAATTCATTTAACGGTCAGCTCGTTGACTTGACTTTTGGCCTGTTCTTATTTTGAGCTTCGACTTTTTTTTTTTTTTTTTGGTTCTTGCCCACATGCGGGCTGCGTGCCATCAAGCGTAAAAAAGGCTTGCTGTACGATAAGATTACGCATACCCACACTAATACACACACACACACACACACACACACACACATGCACACATAGGGCGCTGGACTTTCGATTTATAATAAATTGAAATGGAGCTTGTTAGTTTTTGCCGGGCCCTGCACACAAAAAACCTAATGCCGAGGCTAAAGTTTTAAGCTTTGTGGCTGCTCCACCTATTAAATGCCACGTTTTATTACACCACAAATCATCAGGGCACACACACACACACAGAGAGGTAGAGAGAGAGAGAGAGAGAGAATGAGAGATGTTGCTTAATGGTTGCCTGATGTCGGGTTTTTGGACTGTTAGCTGTTTGTTTGGCTTGCCTGTTGCCTCAGCTCCAGCCGATTTCAATTAACGCTTTCGGCACTACACATGCCTCTCCCAGAGGATTGGACCACATGTGACCACTCGCCACTATGCCATTGGCAGCCACTTTGCCACTGTCACGGCATGACATGGCCAAAAAGCAAATTTGGAGAAAGAATATGTTGAGGCACGCTCGGCCGTGCCAATGCGTACACTTCTCGCCTCCTATTTATATGTGCTTCTCTCTCTCTCTCTTCTATCGGCCACTTGACCCTGCCACATAGCATCCAACTGGCCAGTCATTCTGGCCGCCATCGTGGCCAGCCGTGCCCATATTAATTGGCCCAGGCATCGCATCCAGCGAACAACAGCCAGACAAATGAGCACCACGTTTGCCGTTTGTTGTCTGAGTTGAATTGAAGTTCCGATTGTCTTAAAGCGATTCCCAAATGAAACACCAAAGTTTGCTTAGCAAATATCAAAAGTCCGCGTTCTCAAAACTCGCTTCAAGTGAGAGTATTCTAGTCAGCAGTGCCCGACTAAGAGTTACCCTGACCCCAAGCAAGCATATTATATATATTTCATAGCATTCTATATGTATTTCATAGCAGACTTATTACTTTTTTATTACTTTTTTTACCAGATGCAATTTCCGGTTCAAATTTTCAGAGTTTAATAATAACATATCCTAATCTACGTATTTGTCAAGTCTCTAAAATTTCAAAATGTTCATCATAGTTCCTAATACATTTTATATTATTAATTTGAAAGATATTGTCAATGCGAGAGACGACTTAAAAATAAACTAAAGAATGAACTAAACTAAAGAAACTAAAATAAACTAAGAAATTGTCAAGGCCAAAGTGAATACAAAAAATATTTCAACTCAATTTTTTGTTTATTTTATTGAGCTATGAAAGATAGAAAAGGTTTAAATAAATCTAAGAAAATTAATATTAAAGTATTTTAAGAGTAATTATTATATAACAATGAAATATAAAAATCTAAAAAAAAAAATAATATTAAAGTATTTCAAGAGTAATTATTATATAACAATTAAATAATATAAAGAGTATGGATTAAAAAAGAAAAGAAAAATTCTAATAAAAACAACGAAAGCAAAACACATGAAATTTGAAAGCAGTCGCTGCAGATATAAGAGAAGCAAATCAAATTATCGATTTTTAACAAAGCTCGCAAATAACTGTTAAACGTTTGAACTTTAACGCACTGTTCACAAAACCAATTGAAGGAAATCTTACACAATCACTCACTCTCTCTCACTCTCTCTCTCTCTCTCTTCTTGAGCGAGGAGCCATCGGTTCTTTTCGTATTGATTTTCTTTTCCCGAACATTGCTTAGAGAGCGATACGACTGACGCTCGCACAATGCAATTCGGTAAGAGAGCAAACGATCAAATTACCACTCATGTATGCTATTAATGTATTTAGCGAAGAGAACTCTCGCATACATACCAATACATGCACAAAAGACGCTTTGCTTCATAAAACTCAATCAAACGTTCGGGGAGCAACCAGAGCGAAAAAAAAGTTTCTGTCCGATCGCAAACGAAATCGTTGACGAATCAACGCAATCCGTTGCTCTCTGAGTTTTTTCTTCTCAAAGTGTGAGTGAAAGACACTTATTTGCAGATATTGCGAGCTCTGATATTTATCAAAATTAAGGAAATCGATAATAAGTTTGAATTATGCATGTTATACAGGAAACGATATTTAAAACTCAGTTTCATCAGGCATCAACATACCAAATATACCAAGATATAATGAACATGCCTTTTATGTACCCAATAAGTAGCAGGAGGTGCAATAGAAATATCGTAGATATGGACTCTTAAAATAGGCAGTTAAACGCTGACCCTTATAACCTCAACGTGAGGCTACGAATATTAAATAGACGACTTTGAATAAATTAAATAGCTGACTTTTACAACCTCAACGATGGCTACACTAGATTTATGGATTCAATTTATGCATGAGTAAAAAAAAAAATATCCAGACTCGGAAGAATACAATGTAATATCAAGCACTCGCTATATTCATTCACAGACAGATAGAATATATATGTATATATACTACGAATACTTTTGCCTTTCAAATACATATTTATTCAACGAGTTTAGCGCATAAAACAAGCTTTTAGGCCCTTGATAAATTTTTATCAAAATTTTATGCCACTCAGAGCCACTTTTATTTTGATTTTATTTATTTTCATAGAAAATTTGAAGCCTATTCAATGATTTCGACTCAAGTATCAATATTGTAACATTGTAAGGCAATAAATTCCTAAACTTTTACTCAAAAATGTAAATCAAGCAAACTTTTTCAACTTGATGTCTTGAAACAGGGTAACTGAGATGAATGAATCCATAGAATGCAAATCGTTTGTTTTCATAAAGTTTACTCGGATTCCAAAGGGAAGTGTAGTAAGTATAATTGGACTGGGGACCCGGCTAGCGGGCACGCCTGCTTGTTTGATTTGTTTAGTTAAGAACTAAAAAAAGAAAAGAAAACAGAACGCGAAAATCTTTGTTTCGGGCCAGGCATCACGCCTGGCTTCGTTCGGCTTTGTTGTCGCCCGTTTCAGCTATTTTTCTTTGCATATTAGTTTGCTTCGTGCTTCAGCTCTTAAAGTTCACTGTGGCTCGCAAGTTATTTTGTGATTTACTACTTAAGAAATTGCAGCTTTTGCTTTCGCATGGCTTTTGCTTTGCTTTTGCTTTCAACTGAGATTTTTTACCTTTCATAAACTTGGTTTATCTTCTTATATTCATTTTGGCTTTGCTGGTTGCTTGGTTTTAAATTCGATTTAAATTTTATGCTTTTGCCACTAAAGAATATTTATTTATTTTTTAAATTTAACCAATTAGTAAAGTTATTTAAATGCATAAATTTGAGCTATTCAAACAGGTGGCGCCACACCTGTTGATAGCGAATTTATGCCTGTTTATCATATATGTAAATATGTTAGCGCATTGCAGCTGACAGCCCATAGATGGCGCCAATTGATCGAACATGACTGCTATGAGCACTCGTCTCGGCTCTACGCTCTCTCTTTTAGTAGCTCGCTCTCTTGTCCAATGTCACTTGACACAAATGATGTCTATGCAACAAATGTCAAATGGCTGCCTTAGTCTGTCTGTCTGTCTGCGTGTGTGTGTATCAGTGTGTGTATCAGTGTGTGTGTGTGTGTGTGTGTATATAAGTGGCAGCTGAAGTGGCACTGAATTAAAACACAATCGCACTGCGGCAATCAGATCGAACACTGAATTTCGATTGTGACTGTCTGAAGACACTTGTAAATGCATGGTACAAGTCATGCCAAGAGAGAGAGAGAGAGAGAGAGAGAGAGAGTGACAAAGAGAGAGAGAGAGAGAGAGAGAATAGGGCATGCATATGCATGTGGCCCCACAGCTCTTTTGGCAGCAGACAAAGTTCATACAAGGGCAGCCAAAGGCGGAGAATATGCTGCAAACATATCTGGGTCATTTGACAGTTTCACAGTTAAACTGTATATGTATATGTATGTGTGTGTGTGTGTGTGTTTATGTGAGGGTTGGTAGTTTCTACATAAATTTGCAATTTTCTAAATTCAAATTCTTTGTAAGTTGTCATTCAGAAGGCAATTTCTCATTTGGCATGCACAATGCTAAAGCATTGTAGCATATGCATAGGCGCAGCTAACTGTGCATGTGTCTGTGCCTATCTGTGTGTGTCTGTGTGTGTGTGGGTATGTGTATTTGTGTCAAAAGTTCGCCTACAATGCAGCAAGGCAGCTTAAACATATTGATTCTCCCACTCTCGCCCATCCCATCTCTCCGTCACACACACACACACACACACACACACTCAAAAGCCACTTTAACTTTTGCTGTTTGCTAAGATTTTTTCATTCTATTTTTTTTTGGTCAAAGTTGTCTGTGTGCGTGTGTGTATGTGTATACAGTTGCACTTTGCCCTCAGCTTGATAAACTTTTTGCCAAAAACTAGCACAAAGCCCGAGTGGCTAAAACGTAATATGCGCGGCAAGTGGGACTAAGTAGTCGCAATGAAGACAGCGACAGCTACATGTAAACAATGCCAGCGAGACACCCTGTGCGAACACCCTGTAGCGATGAGCTGGGTTGCCAGAGTTTAATAATGGAGCGGAGGCTGAACGAGAGAGAGAGATAATGGGAGCAGAGATTAAAAGGAAGAAGTTCAATATAGTTGATATGCACCCTGTGTAGACAGACTGCATAGACACCCTGTATGTGTGGCCTTAACAACTGGACATCGAGTGAGTTTAAGCATAAATCAATTGTCAAGAGCGAAAACTCTCGTTACTGTCCAAACAACTTGGACGAGCAATGGTCGAGTGAGAGATAGCCATTAAATCCAACATAAGAGAGTGCGAAAAAGGAAAGCGAAGAGCGTAAGTGAGTCTTATTGAATACTTAACATCCATTTTGAACCATCCAGAAACTAGAAGTGTCTCCAATTGGACAGCAAATGAGTCTTAAAACTACATTCTTGGAATAGTTCAAATTGTGAAGAGGACAGAAAACTAGAAAAACAAAAAATACCAGAAGACACACTTATTGAATACTTAATATCCATTTTGAACCATCCAGAAACTAAAAGTGTCTCGGATTGGACAGCAAATGAGTCGTAATGCTACATTTTTGGAATAGTTAAAGATGTGAAGAGGACAGAAATAAAGAGAGGAGAAGACAGAGAGCAATTTGAGTAAAATTTTGTATAAGTGTAGTATAAGATGATGTGCCTAGTATTAGAGAATATACCTACATCACCTGGTGTAGCCAAAATACATATGCTAAACAATAGCCATACCTTAATGAGAAAGAGAGCGGCCGGCCTAGCTTATAAGCAAGCGAGCGAGCGAGCGAGAGAGAGAGAGAGAGAGTGTATAAATGAGCGTGTTAAAGAGAGGAGTAGAAGAATGAGAGCGTAACACAAAGAGAGAGAGAGAGAGAGAGTGTGTGAGAAAGAGGAGCATTGTATGGCATACGATTAATACATCAATTGATATACACGGTCAAAATTAGTTATAATTATGTGTGAGCATACAGAAGAGTTCATATATATCTGTAACACTTACACACACACACACACACACACATACGCACATTTATATATATAAAGGGTATTCCACTAGGAAAGGATAATGAGACAGAGAGAGAGAGAGAGAGAGAGAGAGATGAAGGGAGCGAGTTAGTGTGTATGTGACGGGAAAATACAAAAAGAGAGAGAGAGAGAGAGAGATAGTTGTACACGTAGACTACGAAACTGTTTTGATTTTTGCTAACATTTAGTATATAGAGCAAAAGAGAGACATAGAGAGAGAGAGAGAGAGTAAGAGAGGGGGGGTGAGAGAATGAGAGTGAGTTTTTGTTACTTCTTGAGCATAACACGGATATTGGATTGGGTTGCGGTACGGTATGGTATTTGGGAGATTTAAGAGGTTTGTTTTTTTGTTTTTGTTGTTGGGTTTTTTTTTTTTTTCTTTGTATTATTATTATACATACACTCACACATACATACAGACAGACAGGCATACACACATATGGACACACATACACACACAAAATGCAAGGCAGTAGTAGTAGTAGTAGTAGTAGTAGTAGTAGTAGTAGTAGTACATAACGTTAGATAGTTGCTTGATTAGTTAGATTAGTTTGAGTTTAGCTTAGTTAGTTGGGTTCTTGTACTGTATGTAAAAGCTGTAAAAGCACCGTTCCTCTTAATGCGCCGCAATGAGCAATAATAGGCCATAACGGCCCGCAGGCTCTTCCATTTGGTTGTCTGGTTGCTGTGGTTGCTGTGATTGCTGCCATTCTTGTTGTGATTGTTGCTGCTGTTGCTGTTGCTATTGCTGTTACTGTTGCTATGATTGCTAACCAGCTCCTCGGGATGCTCACTGATGAACGAGGAGAGCGTCTTCACCTGCGTCCGGCTGCCCCCACCAGCGCATTGGCCGCTCAGCCCGGCCATGGCCAGCGAATAGCAGCTGCCATCAGAGGATGGACTATTTAGATGCAATCGCACCTGGCGACGCTGACGCGCATGTTGTCCATGTCTATGATGCAGCGAGTCCATGTGCTGATGTTGCTGTTGCTGTTCCTGATGCTGCTGCTGCTGCTGCTGCTGCTGTTGGTGCTGCTGCTGCTGTTGCTGTTGCTGTTGCTGCTCTGACGTTAATATAAGTCTATCCCTCTCTGTGTACATTCTTAAACTATTTGTGCAACGGCAATTGCTCTGCGCACTGGTCAGCGATGAATTGGCCGATCTTCCAATGGGTAAAATTTTAAGTTATATACCAACAAAATATATGTATGCACAATTATCAAACTACATATACGTCTCTAGTACAATGAATACCCTTGCAGTCTGAGCATTTCCTCCAGAGGATACACTTGGATATCTCATTCCATTGTCAACTAAGATCAAGCAGGAATCATGCGTCTTTATCTACATGGATTTATGTTAAAGTCTATGCCTTGAATTTTCATTTTACACAAGAGAAAAAAATATTCTTCAAATTCAATTCAATCAAAAACAAACTCCTCTTCATATGTCAGTTTGCTCTTAACCTCCTGCTAACCTCCTGCTAGCTCCTACTGTCAGTCTGTCTGACTGTCACTCTGTCAGACTTGAGTTCTCTTTTTAGCTCATATCATATAGTAGTCATAAACAAACAAACACTTCAACGCAAAACTTTTCTAATATTTTGATTCCGACTTTAAATACACTACTATTTTGCTGAACTCAACTTGTATATATTCACAATATATATATATATACAATATATCATATACATATATATACAATATGTATAATTTAATAAAATATGAGTATACAAATTTTGAGTTAACTTTCTTATATATAAAACATAGTCACAATTACAATTTGTTGTATGATATTTGAATTGGGGTCAAACGGACATTTCACTTATAATACATAAATACAACAGTTCATGTATATATTTATAGATTTCTATACATCACTTTATGGGCATTCAGTCAGTCTGCAAGGGTATGCATGCTTCGGTGTGCCGAATTGTTGGTCTTTGCATTCACTTTGTGGTTCAGGTGTGGTTGGGGGATTAGTGTGCATGCGAGTTCACGTATTCACGTATCGCTGCAATAACAACGCCCCCAATTCCATTGCCAATACCAAATACATTTCCAATCCCAGGCAATAACCCAAAACTGCGCTTCACACACACACACACACACACACACACACACACACACACACACACACACACACACATACAAACTACTTCATACAAATACACATACGCACATGCACAAGTGGCTTACAAGTTTTGGCCAACAGCCATGACATAATTCACTTAACTAAAGCCCATTTGGCTTGGCATTGGCACGGATTTGGTGCGGATACCACGTAAAGCTGCCCACAATTGCCACCAAATACCGGGCTCCCAATCATAGAGAGGGACAAAGAGCGCCAGAGTTGTCAACCAACTAATCGTAACTGGCAAATGGGTCTCCAGGGTTCCGAGGTTAATACATAAAATCACTAAACAAACTGAACAAAACTCTCGCCACACACACACACACATACGGACACACACCCACAGACAAACTCGGTTCCAGCTAATTGCCTTTATTAGTTAATTTCCTTTATGTCCACTACAAATCAGAGAGCACTCTCTCCAAGCTATAACATTATATATATACACATATATATATGTATAAATACATATATATGTATACAGTTAGTTGACTGTACCATACAATGGGCATGTGGGGAATCATTTTCGTGCTATTAACCTGCATCTTTATTGTTATGCCCCTGACAAACATACGTCCACTTCCCGTTGAAAACTGCTTGTCGTCTGGCGTATAAGATCTTAATTATCCTTCAAGTTTTTCTTTTAATTTTCTTAAAGTTTTCCTTTTAGTCAGAAACTGAATTTTGAGTTGATGAAAACTCGAATCATGTATTGTATCTAAAGATGAGTCTGCAGGTCTACTATTATTTAATTATAACAATAAATAATATTATTGTTATATTATTATTATTATTATATTATATTATTATTATATTTTATAAATATACATTATTTAAATATATTTTATTTACTGTATTTACAATAAATATTATTCATTTTATGATTTCACTCATATTTTATATTAATATTAGATTTTATTAGAATTATAATTCTTGACATTTTTATAATTATATCAATTTATTATTAAATAAATTGGTTTAATTTTTTTTTTGTATATATTTAAATTATATAAAATTATTTATAAATAATTACTCAACTAGTTTTTGGCCAACTCTTTTTAATTTAATTATTAATAATATGTATTTTATATATTTTTAATAATATTATTATTATTTTTTTTTATAATTGTTACCATTTTTTTACAATTATATAAAATTATTTATAAAGAATTACTTACTTAGTTTTTAGCCAACTTTTTTCAATTTAATTATTCATAATATTTGTTTTATATTTTTTTAATATAATTATTATTTTTTTTATAATTGTTTCCATTTTTGTATAATTTTATAATATTATTAATAAATAAAAATAAATAATAATTCAGCTAGATTTTTGGCCAACTCTTTTCAATTTAATTATTAATAATATTTGTTTTATATTTTTTATAATTTTATTATTATTTTTTTGATAATTGTTACCATTTTTGTATAATTTTATAAAATTATAAATAAATAATTGCTTTGCGAGTTTTTGGCCAACTCTTATTATAATATTTGTTTTATATTTTTTGTTATATTATAATTATATTTTATAATTTTATATAATTTACAATTGAACCTTCGTTCATTATGCTAGTATTTAGCCAATCGGCTCTCTGATTACCTCAAGCTGTATAAGATTATTAGTGAACTGGCATTGATGTGTAAGCAGTCTTATCTCTTATTAGCAGTCTATGGCATCATGCATAAGCCTATTTATAGTTATCTGGACTTTGCTGTAATCCTGACAAAGCCTATTTCTATATCAACAGTGGGGGGTCGTTGCATTCATGACTGAATGGCTTTCAAATATGGTTTCGTTTATCAAGCAGCACAAATGAAATCCCATTAGACTTAATGAGCTAATGCCGCTCCAATTTGTGTGAAGTGCTGCATTATTGTTGTTGTTATTATTCTTATTGTTATTGTTATTGTTATTGTTATTGTTATTACAACAATATTATTGTGCACTCGATGCTCGTACCACCCGTTCACACCACACACAATTGACCTGTCGAGCTTAACTCAATGCACTTTCTTATCACACTCAATCTGGCTAATGCAGTCACTCTTAACTTGTTTAATTTGCCATTAGCAGCGACCCCGGCCCAAACAGGCCAAAGCCCCAGGGCACACACTGGCAATCAGCACCAAAATGGCTGCTAATTGCTGTTGACTCAACCACTTGATAACAGATTCATTCACAGCTGATGCTCCCTGCCCCACGCCCCCCCCAGCAGCCAGTGGACCCAACATATTTATTAATATTTATATATGTACAAATAATTGTTTTTCGATGGCAAATACAAGTTGAATGCGTGGCAAAAAATCAAAAGTGGCGAGGGAAACTTAAAAAAAAAAAACACAAAAGACAATGTTTATGCATGTGTGTAAATAGTAGTACAAATACATATGTGTATGTGTGTGTGTGTGTGTGTGTGTGTGTGTGTGTGTCAATATATCAATACGCGGCATCAACTGCGAGTATCAATGAAAATGATAAATCAAAAGCAGCTGCGAAGCCCAACAAAGTATGCTACGATTTTATTGTTAGCTTTGTATTTTCGTTTACGTGTGTGTGTGTGTGTGTGTGTATTTTTTTTACTGTTAGCAATCAATTATGCGCTTACTGTGTCTGTGTTTGTGTTGGTGCTTATGGAGTGTGTGTGTATGTAAGTGTGAATGATTGTGTAAACTGTCTGAATTTTAACAACAGCTCATATATATACTGATATATGTATATATATATATATATATATATATATATATATATATATATATATATATATATATATATATATATATATATATATATATATATATATATATATATATATATATATATATATATATATATATATATATATATATATATATATATATATATATATATATATATATATATATATATATATATATACATATGATCATCTGTGTCGAAGCGCAATTCAATTAGGTTTTTATCACACGAACTTTTGTTTGAAGACCGCGCTTCACTCGCATTTGATTTGAGTTCTTTCTTTTTTTATTTATGCATATGTAGGGCATAAACCTTAATAGTTGATGGCTATTGAAATGTTTGGACCTTTGCATGTCTTCATCTACTTGATCAGAGATATATGAAGAGAGTGAAAAGCATTCCATTGACAGAGATTTTCTTATATATTATATATGATATGATATGCATATATATATATATATAACATATATATGCTTGATACAAATGCTGCACAGCTTTAAACTCTCTGCCACTGACAGGGTATTTCGAGTGCGGCATACTCAGGTTTTTTTTTTGGCTTTGCTGCTTTCAATTTGTTATTGTTGGCTGTCGTTGTTATTATTTGTGAAGCTTTTAACTTGTCACTTTACACAAGTTACAATTTATACACATGTACATGTGGGGCGTGAGTGTGTGTGTGTGTTGTTTTGTATGTTAGTATGAGTGTGTGTGTGTGTGTAAGTGTGCGTGAGTGAATGTGGCATTAACTTACCGCTGACTGGGACTCTTGCTATCCGATGAGTGCGCCGCACTGTTATTGTCATCATCGTTGGCCAATTTGGCAGCAGCAGCTGCTGCCGCTGCTGCTGCGCTGCCGCTGCCGCTGCTTTTATGATGGCGCTTGTGATGTGTGCCATCCGCTGGGGCATTGCTGCTGCCGCCACCACCTCCTCCGCCGCCGCCGCCGCCGCCGCCGCCGCCGGAGCTGCTCGTGCCCGTGGGACTGATGACGTCCGTGTCGCTATTGCAATCGAATCTGGCCATATCCTTTGCAAACTTGCCGCCATGCTCGTGCGTCTCCATCTGAGTGAAAAATAATTACAACTAATTAAAATCGGCGACGTGGCTAATGCAAACAATTTGTCTTCAATTCACTTCCTCGAGGGCTCGCTTAGGCCACTTCCAATGCGTTAACTATGCGCACATTAAATAATCATACTTTAGGCACGACAACCCATATCTCCATTGCCCAGAGCCATGGACATGGGCATGGCATGCCGTCACTGCCTCGTCCTGACACTGGCGCATAATTAAAATTAAATTTTGATTACTCCCGGCACAGAGGCGAAGGTATTAAAAACTTTTACATCAAATAACAAGCCGAGAATCGAGTTGAAAACAGACCCAACCAAAGCGGCGCCGGGCCATGTGCAAAGGGGCGAATGGAGTGAAAAGTGTTGGCCAGGTGACCCAGGTGAGCAGCCCAGTTGGCCAGGTTAGCCAGGTGAGGCAAACTTACAGCAAGCCTCGAATTGCCAGGAATTCAACTCGAGCGCTCTGTTGCCCATGGTTATAGCCAATCAAATGGCATTCCAAAAGTTTTAGATTGCGAGCAAAACATATGAAAATATATATATATATATATACACATAGATAGACATATATATATATAGATAGCGAGAGAGAGAGAGAGAGAGAGAAAGAGAGAAAGAGAAAGGGAAGGGAAGCTGGAGGCGGGGCTAAATAATAATCAAATCAAATATAATTAGCCTTCCATTAACATAACACTCTTCGCATACCTTAGCAGTAAAACGATGCGCACAAAAATTTATTCAATTAACATTAATATCAACAATGGAATGCAACCGACTGCACAATACTCGTTCAAGGCTTTCAGCTCGAAGAATTCATTACAATATATAGCTCTCCTCACATAACTCTTAAGCTATGATTTCTATAATAATCAATATACTTAGACACTTTCCTATATTCGAGGACTATCGAGGACAATGCAAAGCAATGTTCAGTGTAGAAAGCCAATACGCCCCATTCACATAAATCATAGCAGCATAATAATAAAAAATTCCTTTAAGTAGATTAATTTCGCGTTGAATTTGTAAGCGTCTGTAATTCCTTGTATGTAGGTAATTGCAATCGACTTTACATACAAATTCAATATGAAAATGGAAATGGGAAAAAAATTGAATTTTTTTTTCTATATTGAAAACGATTAGAAGAATATGTCTAAATTATTCATCTCATTAACAGAAAATTGTAAAAAAATTTTACATATATGAGAAATCCATTATGAATAGGAATTTTCTGCTCAATTCAATTTAAGCGATCTGAGCTTAACATTAAACAGATTTCAGTTCCATATGCTCTTAAATGAATACTAAATATATTTTTGACACGCTTTGAGCTAGAGAAGATTTCAATTCCATTATTCAGGTGGAAATCAGGTGGGAGTTTAATTTCACTAATCCCAATAAATGTAGATTTGGCGCTATTTGAAGCAGAGACGAGTCCATTCCCATATATTCCTCAATAAATATCAATTTATTTATTTATTTAATAGAGATGAAAACTCAATTGTATATAAATATTTATAAATATTTATAAAATTGAACTAGAGGTTTCAATATCATATACTCTGAAACAAATATGCTAGGAAAGATTTAAATTCCATTTGTTCCAACAAAGAGATATACTAATTTTTAGGAGTTTAATTCCATTTGTTCCTTAAAAAAAATCTGAAATATGAGCTACGAGTCCAATTCCATATGTTCTCAGACAAATATGCATTTATATGGTACTCTGTCAACTAGAGAAGATTTCAATGCCATATATTCCTAAGTAAATGTAAGCTAACTTAGCGCTCTTTAAAATAGAGAAAGGTCCAATTCCATGTGTTTCTCAACAAATATAAAGAAAGAGAGACTGAGCAGAAGTCTATTACATGCATTCCAAGGCAAATATACAATTATTGGGCACTCTTTGAAATCTTTGAACAATATACTTCCATATTTTATTATTGGCGCTATTTGAAATAGAGAAGTAATAATATTTGAAATAAGATGTCAATGAAAGAAAAGCGTTTGCTTAGTTCAGTAACTATGAATCTTTCTAGATACTATATCTTAATTAAATTTCAATCAGAGTTCGCAAATATCTGTTGACCGTTTCTCAATGTCTGCAAATAAGTGAATTTCACTCACACTTTGAGAAAAAAAAACTCAGAGAGCAACGAATTCCGTTCGTTTGTTCACTCTGATTGTTCCCCAAGCGTTTGCTTGAGTTTTATAAAGCAAAAAGTCATTTGGGTATGTTTCGCTATGAATGCAAGGGCTTCATGTGTGCATGTATGTTAAAATGAAATTGAAGATCGGTAGCATAAGCTCTCTGCTCACTTACTGAGCCTCATTGTGCGAGCATCAATCGTATCGCTTCCCTATACGATGTTCGGGAAGAGAACATCACACGAAGACGAACTCAAAGTGGAGTTGTACTCAGCCGAAGCTCAAAACGAAAAGAACCGAAGACACTTGCCCTGAGAGAGAGAAAGAGAGACACAGAGAGAGAGAGAGAGAGAGAGATAGAGATAGTATGATTTATGGGTTGATCTCGCGAATAGAGCATTGGGTTTTCAAGCAGTTAAGAGTTATTTGTGAGCTATAATTCGAATTATTCGTTAATCGAGCCAAAAGCTTGGACATTTCATAAAGCACACATACAATAGATACGCTATTTCTTATAAACAGTAACGAAAGCTAAAGGCGAGCTATATCTCTGGCCTCTCTTCAGAGCAGCAATAATAGATTCCAGCTCTTCCATGCAAGATCTTAATCTCGTAACGGTCTCTGCTGAGTATATTCCATGCATAATGTTTTATTTCAGTGATTCCTCTATTAATAGCTGCACTAAGCAGATAACACTTGTTCTATACAAGTTCATAATCTCATAGGAGACTCTGGAAAGAAACATATTCATTTATTCCTCTTATAAGCACTCACTTAATAACTGCAATAACAGATACTAGAATCCTTATCTCCTAGGAAACTATACTGTATTCGATCCACTGCAGAAAGTTTAGTTTCAGTAATACCTCTCTCTTAATAGCTGCAATAACAGAACTCAGACAAAAGTCTATACAACTCTCAATGCAGAAAGTTTCAATTCAGTTTCAAACGCTCATGCAATAACTCTCAATTTACGCAAAACATTAGGAAACACATTTATCAAAACATTCCGCAAAACAATTTGATAAACTTTTCCTGTGGCTTCTCTGGCAGTGGCAGTGCGAGACGAGGGTCAAGAGACGAAAGTTGAGAGACGAGAGACGAGAGACGAAAGTTGAGAGACGATTGACGAAACTAAGTTGTCTGACTAATTACCAAGCCGATGAAATGCAACGATGAGAATGTTCTATATTGTAAATTATAAATTGTGAAATTGTGAAATTGTGAAATTGTGCGCGCTTTAATGGAGCCAAGCCGCATAACATATCCAGCATTGAGATTGGATTTGGCCTGGCCAATTAGCTGGCAACGCCAATCTTCGCTCTGCGGCCTAAGCCCCACTAGTGAGTGGCGCCTGGAGGCGGAGAAGGCGCCAACATGTTAGCGGTTGTGGGCCGGGAACTGTTTCGGGACTGGGCAATTAAATATGCCGCAGAACTTGATTGAAATTCGTTGTGGCTTTTGGCTTTGGGGCAGCTCTAAAATGTGCACAGCGTCAATTCCATAAATATTTATGGCCTCAAGTTTCGAGTGTTTAAAAACTAAAGTCTCTGCCTCTATCTCTCACTCTCTTTCTCTCTCTCTCACTCACTGGCTGTGTCTCTGCCTCGCTTGATACTGATTTAATTATGCGAGGAGACGCTCACAACAGTCATATACTACCAGGATTACGAGCAATATCCGTCAATATCCTGTATCATAAACCAGAAACGAAAAAAAAAAAAAAAAAAATACCAATAATAATAATAGAAATGAGAAGCCAACTCGCATCGCAGCTTCATGGCCTCGCTGTCTGTCAGCGATTCGTAAACATTTTTATTAAACGTAACCCCAATTCTCCAACAATGTAACCTTCAATAGAACTCAATAAATATTTATGCTACGAATAGTAAATACCCTACAAAATGATGAAGCTGACATGCAAAATGGAAGAGTTAAGCAGACAAAAAAAAAGCCAGAAGTAAACAGCGAAAAGAAAAGCTTAAATAATGTGAGAAGCTGAAAATCGTGTTAAATGAACAACAAAGCTATTTAATAGACAACCACTGAAGAGAGTTGCAACCTGTGCAACCTGACTGCCAAGACAATTAAGAAGTTCACAACATTCAATGAAAGAAACCTTGAAAGGGAGAATCTTAGACAAGACGCGCTAAAATTAAACAAAGTTGTTGAACTAGCAGCAGCAAAGCTAAACAAAGTCAACAAAAGGCCAAGGCCAGCAGAACTTTACCTAGAAGAGCAAACAAAGTTTAGGCTTTACTTTCCCAACTGAACTTGAGAACTGAGATGAACTGCAGCAGGAGCTGGAACAGCAGCAGGAGCAGCAGCAGCAGCAGCAGGAGCACAACAAGCATTCAAATTCTGATGAAACCAATAAACAATTTTTGTTTGTGAATTGGCATAAATATTTGCACATTTTTCGGGTAAATATTTAACTCGCTAACCCAGTGGCAATCCGTTAGGCAGACGAAAGATGGGAGCTTAGCTTACAAAGCTTCTCGCGTGACACAATGCTGTTCGCTGCTCGCTGCTCGCTGCTCGCTGCTCGCTGCTCGCTTCTCCCTTCACAATGGCCACATAAATCTTTAATACTGTCGAAACCTAGACGCTCAATCAGCGCACGCTTGACAACACTGCTGCACACACACACACACACACACACACACACACACACACACACACACAATAGACCTATAAAGAGAAGAGACACAGCATCCACGCCTCTTACACTGTCTCACTCAATGACAGGCCCACAAAAAATGTACATTAAATAAAATTATGGACCACAAAAATTTGTATGCTTTCATTTTATATTAGGGCACGCATCAATTGAGAGCTCTGGCAAAGGAGGCAAAGGTGGGGCATATGCGACTAGCGTAAATTTATGTGACATGCAAATTTTAAATATACATATATAGTACATATATCATAACAAAGAGATGGAAATAGACTATAGAGAGTGGAAGTGCAATACGCTTAGACAGTTGACTATATATTTCTTTTTTTTTTTATCGATATATTTGTGAGTCCTAAACAAAAATTGGAGTTTACAGATGTTGATTTTTTTTTTTCAAGATGACAGATAATAGATAATAGATTATTATTCTTCAGATTTAGATCATATGTCGGAAATTTTACTATATATATCTGTGGCCTTTCTTGAACTTTTCACCTGTACGCAGAAGATTCTTGCTTTTGTCAATCAGACTTCAATATATAAATATAAATAGAATAAGTATAAATATGAAGGTTTCTCTTGAGGAGATTTTGAAGTACAATATATGAAAGAAAAAGTTCTAGCTACTATATTTAAGATTAGCTCGTAGTGTAAAATCCTGAAGCTTAACATATCTCTCTGAAACCTTTTTTGTTTTTCTACTGAACGAAGAAGATTCTGGGTATTAAGCTTCAATATTGGTTTATATTGTAAAATACAATATCAATAGCTGAGGATCTGAGTCTTTAAATATATAAAATATATATGTATATCTATAAAATCTTACATTACTTGAGATCTCAAACAAAGAAGATTTAGAAGTGTATTCGATTAGATTTGTGTAGAGCATTAAGTAATTTACGATCATCGTATATTAAGGATGATCGTAAATTTCTTAACAATCCAGAATAGGGATATTAGAAAAACTCTTGCGTTCTTTGAGTGAAATATTCCTAGTAGATCAGAACTAAAAAAAAAAAAAAAAAAAAAGATTCGCTTTGGAGCAACGATCAATTCAGCATAGATCGCTGTAATTCACTCATCTCAGCATGAATCAATGTAAGTCCATCTTTTCGATATACTCCTTCAAGCCGCTCTGAGTGTTTCTCATAAAAATTAAGAAACTCAGAGAAAGTGTTCAGTTTTAAAGTGTTGCCGGTCATAGAGATCTATAGGTTTGACATAGATCGTTGCATAGATCACTTTATTCTTATTCTTGTCCAAAATACTCGATTGAAAGCAGCTTAAAACGTTGGTAAATTTTGTATTGTAGCACTCAACTGAATTTCTTACTAGAGCTACGAATCCTAACCTTTGATACAGCACAGCTCAACGGAATCACAAGCTCAGCAATTGTTTTCTTCAAGAAGTAGCTTTGCAAGTTTAACTATAAACTAGAAACCATGCAAATTGAAAAAAAAATCCAATTATCAAAGACACTCCACAGTAATTGTTAAGTGATATAATAGTTATATATAGCAATATATTAAACTATCAAAATTAATTTATACTGATAAGTTTGCCTTAATATATATATATAGTCTATCAAATTGGTTTAGTAAAATAAATAAATAAATAAATTTAATTGTTCTAATCAGCGATTTCTTTTAGCCATTCCTTGACTCTGCTATTAGAGCTTGTTTGAGCTTATTTATGATCTTGCTTAAGCTATTTAATTAGAATAATTTATTGTATAGAGGATATCTGGCAGTCGCTGCTGCTAGGGAGCTAAGTTGACCTGGTCCTAACTAGAGCTCATTTGGTTGTCTTTTATGATTTTGTTTGTGTGCGTGGAATGCTTACCGTATAGAGGCCCGTTGCAGTGGCCGCCGCTGCTGCCGACGATGAGGAGGAGGATGCTGCGGCGGCTCCAGTGCTGCCGTAATTGAGCTGCGAATGATAGCCGCTGGAGAGGATCTTCTTGTGTGCGGATGCATGCGCCCGATACGCGCTGACGCTCAGTTTCATTGTCACATTAACTCAATTGGCAATGGCCGAAAACACCAATGGGCACCACCACCATGCACCACCGTGCGCCACCTATTGACGTAAACTTATGCTCCTGCGTGGGCGTTGGAGTCAATGTGAATGTGAATGTGAATGTGGGCGTGGCCGTGGACGTGGACGTGGACGTGGGCGTGGGAAGCTGTCGCTTTCAACTTGCGTGTGTTGTGTGGCGTCTGCCTTGAATTGGGCTTAATTGAGTGCCCAAAGGCGTTGGATGGCTGGCAACAACAACAACAACGCGCTTGACACCACTGCCAGTTGAGCCACCACACACCAAACAGAGACACCGAGACAGAGCGAGAGAGACACTTGGGTGGTGCGGCCGTTGAATGACAATAAGAAAAACAATGCGCACTTTTTTTGTTGCTTTTGTGTATGTTTTTTTTTGTTTTTTTATGTATATATGTATATATATTTTGTTATCGCCGCTTTGTGTTTCGGTTGTAGTTGTTGTCACTTCTGAAGATGTAGACGCAGCCACGCGCTGTGTGTGTTTAGAGCAGGAGGCGTGGCTGCCAGTGGGCTGGGATCAACGTGTATGTTATGTTTGTTTGTGTTTGTTTGTTTTTTCTGTTCAGCCGCTGTTCAGTTTTTAGTTGACTATAAAAGTTGCTGGCATTGTAGATGTTGTTGTTGTAGCTGTTGTTGTTTTTGTTGTTGTTGCTTTTGTTATTGTTTTCGGTTATTATTGTTGGCTGTGTGCGTGGGCGTGGGCGTGCCTCGTATGCTGCCTTTTTTGGGTTCGAGTCGAGCCTGTGCTAACCTTCGTTGTGCTTGTTTTTTTAATTGTTTGCAATTTGGGTTTTTTAGTGCTCTACAGTTGCGTCTGGTTGTTGTTGTTGTGGTTGCTCCTGCTGCTACTCCTGCTGCTGTTGCTGCTGCTGCTGCTGCTGTTGTTGTTGCTGTTAAGGCCTCATGTCACTTTAGTTACAAGTAGCTGCTGCTCTTTGTTGCTGTTGTTGGTGTTGCGGCTCTTGTTGGCGTCGCCTGTGGCAGAAAGCGTTTACAAATGATTACATTAAAGCTGATATTAATTTAGATGGTCAACATTAAAGTTTATCTTGTTCTTAATTACATAACACTCAGGCTAACAACACATAGACAAAAAGAAAGAGAGAGAGAGGGAGAGTGAGAGAGTGAGAGAGTGAGAGAGAGCCAAGCACACACACAAGAAGTCAGCCACATACCGTTGCAGATCTTAATTATGCTTAAATATTGCCCAACGGCATGAATATTATAGCTAAGACACAGTCACACACACACACACACACACACACACACACACACACACACACACACACACACACACCGCACACACACACGCATGTGCAATTTGCCTCAATTAAAGAATGCCCCAAGGTGCGAATATCGAAGGATGCCCAGCGTAACATCAGCTTCGAGTCATTATCTCAAGACACATAGACGCGCACGTGTGTGTGTAAATATATATATATCTACATATATATGTGTATATGTATGTATGAGTGTGTGTGTGTCTGTGCTTGTGGGCTGCTCATAAACTGCTGCGGCAAGTCTAATTAATGCGCAATTGAACTAACCTACACCGCAGACACAGCGTAAATGCGAATAAAAGCGCTTAATTATTAATTGACTGCATTTGATTGATGTCATTAATCAATCAAGCATCAATTTAATTATATGATAGACAAACCACATTAAACCATAATCAGACGCATTTAGGGTTATTTAATGTTGATCGATTTTCTTTTTATTTATTATTATTTTTATTTTTTTCGAGTCAATCAGTAAATAAAGTTATCAATCTTAATGAACACAATGCATCATTCAGTAACTGGTTTATATATTTGTTGAGCTTAATAATACGAATCAAATAGTAATTAAATGTCACCCAATGAAGATATGCTCTAAGGTAACTGATACGTTAGGAAAGTAAGCTATCAATCTGCATTAATTGAATATGATTGATTATCATTTACTGTTGTTGCAATACATTCATTAGCATAAAGAAGTGCTTAGTTGCAATACAATACATTTAGTAGTTGCTTGAGTAGCTATAAGCTACAAGCTGTTAAGTAGTATAGCCTTGCCACAAGGAAATTCGTATAATACATCAAATTAATCAATCAATCAATCGATCGTTCATTTACTTTTGTAAGCTTAGAATAGTCAGCTATGCTAGCTATGTTTAGATATTTTCAATAAGCTAATCAGGTAACCAGGTAATTCATCATCAATCAAAATGCCTCTCAATCAATACAACAAGCAATTCAGTGATTGTACAATAATGTAGAGTTATTACGAACTGTAGCCTTGTCATAAGAAAGATGTCAATCAATCAATCAATCAATTGTTTAATCGTTTAATCAATCAACTAACCATTAATCAATCATTTACCCATATCCCATTCTATTCTTTAACAGAATCTAGCTTAGCCTTACTATATATATAATATAGATATTATGATACATCAATCAATCAATCAAACAAAATAGCATTTAATCAATCAACCTAGCATCAATGAATCATTCACCCACATCAGCCACTTTTCTTTGCCAGATTCTAACTTACGCTTACTATATATGTATATAAGAAAGATTTTAGAATACATTAATCAATCAAAAAAACAAATAATCATTCAATCAATCAATCAACCATCAATCAATCATTTATCCATCAGCTACTTTTCTTCGACAGAGCTTAGCATAGCCTTACTATAATTACAGCCCTAATAAGCTAATGGGTTTCATGTGTTTCAATCAAAATACCTCTCAATCAATACATCATGATCGATACTTAACGAAATAAATGTCAAGTTTAGCTACTAACTAAGAGTTATTATGAAGCAACGCTAAGCCATAAAAAAGTTGTTATGGTATACCAATCAATCAATCAATCAATCATTCACCCAAGCAATCAATTAATTATACACCCATCACCTACTCCTATTAACACCTGACTTTTATTATCTTCATTATTTTCCAGCTAATTTCAGCTAATCAATGAGTTTCAATTAAAATGCCACTCAATCAGAAAATGTCGTGCAATCAAACTACCGAGAATCATACTGTGAGTCAGGCGAGTCAGTTAATTCCCATAAATAAACATTTGAGAAGGACAATCGCTGGCTAATCATTCAGCAGCAGCAGGAGCAGGAGCAGGCGCACAAAGGGCAGCACAGTTTACAATCGAAGTAAATGCTCGGATGCTTACCAATGCGATTAGCATGGAAAACAATCAGCTTTTCAGTTCAAACGGAAGCGAAGCTGTTGAAACAATGCGCCATGCAAAGAGATAAGACACAGGGGACTCGAATCTCGATACGGTTTGAAACAGAGACAGGGATTCGGATACGGATTGGGATTGGGCAGAGGGATTGGATGTGAGTTGTGAATGTAAACTGTATGTAGCCGCATTCATAACATGGCTTTCATTTTATGTCTAACATTTCACATTTGTTAAGCAGACATCGAGATTTATTACGGTTGCGCATACGGCAGATGTAACCGTAGGAGCTGGCAGCATTCTCGTAGACCCGTAAAAGGACAAATACCCCAACAACAACTAAAATAACAAAAAATTGTATTCAAATAAAAGAAATGCGAATTGCCGCCGGGCAGCAGAGGCTGTAAACATGTCACGGCGACTGCAGATAACAATCCGATCTCAGCCATTATAATTTGGTGCCGCATTTGATTTATGCGTGCAGCCAGGTAAGTCAGGCAAAGGCTTACCCTGGGCGAGCATAAAACTCATGCAATTACACAAAACAAAATCCATTACGTAAAACTCGACATTCAATAAAACCCGAAATCAAATAAGCCCCCCCCGTTCCACCTGTTGGCTGTCATGCAACTACATACATATAGATGTAGATATAGTATATATATAAGAGTATAAACGAGCTGACGACAGCGCGTCTCTTGCGCATAAAATCTAATTATAAAGCATTCAAATATTCAATGTGGGCCAAACAGGACTTAACACTTTCTGCCGGAACGCTTAAACGGCTTAGTCCTGGTTCCCCAATGCTTGGCCAACAACTTTTATGAGCTCTCCCTCTCCCTCTCCCTCTCGCTTTCGCTCTCGTTCTCGCCCTCGCTTAGGGCCCGAATTTTATGTGTATATTGAATGAAACTGTGCACAGACTAAATACGCACATAAACTTGCAGATATAGTATGTACACACACATACATACATACACAGCTCTATATTTCACTGCGCCAAAAATGCTGCAATTTCCGAGAAAGACTTTTAAACCTCACTTAGCCAACAGGTAGACAAGCCTTACAGTCAATGCAGCCTCACATGGAACATTGCAACTGAGCTTCAGCTCTGAACTTCTTCTTAAGTTCCAGGTGAAATAGTCCATAGTTAAGAGGTAGTCAATGCAATTTTAAATGAAACACAGCAACTGAGACTTTTCTCTGAACTTCTATATATATATTGCAGCAAATAGCAGAAGAGAAATTATAAATCCACAGTGAATTAAGCCATAGTTAACAGGTAGACAATACTTCCATTAAATGAATGGATACTTGAAGTAATGCATCTGAGCTTTATCATTAAACTACAATATCTTAAAAGTCTACAAGAATGCATTCAATTTCCCACACTATCGCATAGTAGCAAAATGTTCTCAAAAAAAATCTATACTCATTACGTATTACACTTAGAGTGAGTACCCCTCGCATATGAGTACAATATTTCTCTCTTTTTGACACATTGTACATTATTGGTACAACAAATTCATCTGTACAGACGAGATATTATGATTTATTAAATTTTTCAATAAAAAAGAAAAAAGAATAACTCATTGTACAGTAAGTTAACTGCATACTAAT
The DNA here is from genome assembly GCA_035047405.1 of Drosophila stalkeri. Classification (NCBI taxonomy): domain Eukaryota; kingdom Metazoa; phylum Arthropoda; class Insecta; order Diptera; family Drosophilidae; genus Drosophila; species Drosophila stalkeri. Next base: position 6,627,976 of record JAWNPR010000061.1, on the reverse strand, counting down.
ACACTGTACAATAAAAGTAGTGTACACTATTGTTAATGTACTCAGAGAGTACACCAATTGTTAATATACAATGCTGTATAACTTTTACTGGACCCCATTTAATACTGTACCATAAAAAAGTGTACTCATTTTCAGAATGAATGATTCACTTGCTCTTTTTGAATACATTCATGCAGCTGTCTAATACGTACATACAAAAGCACTCAAAAAGGATTATCGGTAATTTTTTTTTTCGTCAATTTTTCGAGTTTTCTGAGAATTTTTTTAATTACATAAAAACGTTGAATATTTTGGTGATAATTTTTATTTTTGCAATAATTTATTGTTTTCTGCTTTTATAATAGTAATTCTATAGATCAATCCACTAATAAATGTATCGAGTAGAACTTATTAAACTCTATTTCCAATGCATCTTACTTGACCAAGAAATAGTTTTATAGATATATAAAAATAGCTAGAAAATTTAACAATATTTCCAGTCAATGAGCTTTATCAATGAATGAATATATATACATATATACATACAGTGGAACTTCGGTTAATGAACACAATTCGGTTCAGCATCTTGTGTATCGCATTAAAATTGTACACTATTTATTAAAATAAAAAAGTGTAAATGGTAAGTTATATATTGAAAAATTACCTTTTCAAAGATGGATATACATAGTATATGTAAATTGCATGCAAGATAGTACAAAAAAATGCTAAAACGGTCAATGGATAGCACTAATATGTGCATTCCGGGTTTCCCCCATTTCGTTGCTTAACACAGTCATAAATGTAATATATAAAGTTAATATATAAATTTAATATACAATAAATGATTCCAAATTTTTGTTTGTCGTTATGCGAAACATTGTTCGTTAAACGAAACTTATTTTCCCAAACAAAAAAAATTTGTTTGTTCGTTCTACAAGGCGTTCGTTAACCGAGAGTCCACTGTATTCTACATATAACCATAAGAGTGCGCCCAAAATGCAACATGTTCAAAGAGCAGAACTTGTAAATCCCCAAGTGAGATTGTCCATAGCCAACAGGTAGACAATATATTCATTCTGCTGCTGTTTTACATTTGAGCATTGACTTTTCGAATAAACAAATACATACATGTCACCAAGAGAAATTTGGCAAAAATATATAAAAGTTCTGGGAAACAGTTTTTAAATCTCAGGTGACATAGCTAGAAAAGGTTAAAATATTTCCCATCTTGCATCTCAGCTTTTTCGACATATGTGTATATGTATTCAAGTAAATATATATATATATATATATGTATGTGCCATGCCCAAAATGCAGCAGCATTCTTAACTCTCAGGTGTACATAGCTACATTATTTCCATGCAATTTTGCTTTGCATCTCAGATCTTTATCTACGAACTGTGCCATATGGCAACCAAGGGCATTCAATCTTCTACTCCTGCTGCTGCTGGTGCTGAAGTTTTTCTTTACATTTCGTTACATTATTCTCCTTTTTTTTTTTTGTATGTATATAAAACTCAATGAAGCAGCCAAGCAGTGGAAGATAAACAGTCAGCCAGCAGCAGGCAGCGGCACCCACAGCGCAGGCAGCATCAGTTCAATTTCTGCTCCTCATGATTTCAATTTCAAAATTTACGCTTCATTGGTCAGTAAAAAGAAAGCGCTCTAAATGCTAAGCCAGCTGCCGTTGCGTGGCCACAAAATGTGACATTAAAAAATGTTAACCACTTGTCAAAGTCAATCGAGGCTCTCGCCCCTGTCCTTGCCTCAGCCCTTGTCCTTAAAATCGCTATCCTACCCGGAGCTTATCAATGGCCACCCACACACACACACACACACACACACACACACACACACACACTTGTGTAACCCATCTCTGTCCCTTCATCGTCTTGCGTAATAAATGAAAAATCTTATCATCATCGCATATTGGCATTCGCGGCAGGTCAAAGATTGAGCCGCAGCGGAAAGTAAATGCCGGCACACGCGGCGTATGCGCAATTCCCCGAACGACACTCGCCGAGATTGCGGTTAATTAGCGGCGGCCAACTCCGCACAGCATTGTGCCAGACGTTGCTAATCGTCCTCATCAACTGACCACAGAACCATCTCCGCCTCCCATTCATCTCCCCCACTTCCAACCCCCCCTCCCCCTCCCCCGCGCACTTCCTTCAGCCAAACGAGCACAAGACTCCCCATCGAGCAGAGGACAGTTACTTTTGCGCGACTAATAAGTCCCCCTCTGGCACTTGCTCGGAGAGTTTACAAATTATGTTTAACATCAAATGAAATCGTCTCATCAAAATTTAATCCACGCCACATTCCACAGCAACGGCCAGAAGTGCGCCCCGCGGTTGCCAGCCTCAGCGGCAAGCGTCGAGTGATTTTCGCTAAGTTTTGCGACAGAAGCGATTTTGATGACTACTTTTTTTTTTTTTTTTTTTTTTTTTGTGGCCAAAAATTGTAGATTAAAGGAAAATGAAATTAAGCTATAACCCTTGCTTTTAATGAATTATGAATTTTAGAATAAAAAATACACCAGAATGAAATGGAGATTTATTTTTCATAGTTTTGTTTAAGATTCAAGAGTTCCGATGAACTATATATTATATGTAAAAATTAACTTAAATGTGCTAAAAACCTCTGAGGAATAAGTATAGCTAAACTTTAGCCCGAAAATTTACGTGAAGTGTGATGTCAAGTAAGTTTAACAAAGAGTCGTGAATTCAATAAATTAAGAGTTATTTCCAAGTGAAAACAAGCGGAGACGAGTTCACATAATCATCACAAATATGTCATTTCGAATGACTGGAAGTTGCTTTGAGTTTAGATTTATTAGAGTGAGCATTTAAGAGTGAGTTTAAACTAACTAAGTTTGAGTAAGATTCTTGAACTCAATAAATAAAGAGGTGTTGGTTTTTTTTGTAGATATGCAAATAAATACAAATGTGCATAACAAATTTGACCCTTTCTATGAAGTAGATTTATGATGTTCAT